>VYZX01015856.1:59713-82602 GCA_013401335.1 Brachypteracias leptosomus | reverse complement strand
CTCCTCCTCCTCCTCCCCCCCCAAGCCTACACCTACCGGGTATTTTTAAGAGCAGCATCCCCTGTTTGCCTCATCATGGGTTGCAAAGAGGATGGACGGCTCCAGAGGTGCCGTTATGGGACCTACCCCCATCAACAACCTGCCTCTGACCTCCTCAAATCCACCATCAGGGTGGGGAAGCAAAGGAACGGAGGCAGCTTTTGGATGAGAAGCTCGGGTGGAAATGTGGTCTGGAAGTGACATTAAAAAAACAAACCAAGAGAAGAAATCAATATGAGAGAGAAATCACCGGGCTGGGCGATGAGTAAAGCAAGAGAGGAGAAGGATGTGTTGAGATGGTGAAGTTGAGGGTGGGAGGAAGCAGCTCGCCCTGGTGACCAACTCATGATGGCTCTTCCAGACAGAGGTGGGGGACCCAGCTCTGCTCCAGGAGCTGAATTAGAAGACAAAGTAGGAGCCTGAGCACGTTTCCCCTGGAGGCCCTTTGCCAAGCTGCAGTCGACCGCAAGCCCACCCCGCTAAGAGCCTCCTCCATTAGTGCTTGTTTGCTCTTCCCCTCCCAGCCCTGCCCCAGCAGCTTGAGGTGCTCCACAAATAGCTCAGAGTGCAGTGATTAGGCCCCTGGCCAGGGAGAAGAGGGACCCAGCTCCTCATCCTTCATCTGTCACTGTCACTGCTCCCCACGAGCGGCTCTGCGGCTCCAGAGAGTCCTGGGGGTGGAGGGAGCGTCTCTGGGCATGGTCATGGAGTGGGTTGGGTGGGAAGGGACCTTTCAAGGTCATCCCCAACAACCCCCTTGCAGGGAGCAGGGACATCTGCAGCTAGAGCAGGTCCAACCTCCCCTGCAATGGTTCCAGGGGTGGGGCAGCCACCACCTCTCTGGGCAACCTGGGACAGGCTCTCACCACCCTCAGCAGCAACAATTCCGCCCTTCTCTCTAGTCTAAATCTCCCTCTTTTAGTTTAAAACCATCACTCCTTGTCCTGTCCCAACAGACCCTGCTCAAAAGTCTGTCCCCATCTTTTTGACAGGCCCCTTGAAGTCCTGAATGGCCACAAGAAGGTCTCCCTGGAGCAATTTTAAGGCTGGCTCATTTCTTGGTGGAAACAACATCTAGGGCTCCCCCAAACTCCCTGTTCCCTTCTGGGTTTCTCAAGCTGGATGAGTTTGACCAAGGAGGCACATCTGGGGCCACAACTTGGGGCTCTCTGGGTTTCAGGTCACTCTGATCCTTAATTTCAAGGTCTTTTCCAACCTAAATGATTCTATGATTCAAACAGAATGGATGCTTGAAGCAAGGCACACTCAAAGCTCTTGATTCTCCCCCTTGTGACTCAAGGATTCAAGGATCCAGCAACCCTTGGTGGGCTCCATCCCTCTCAAACCCAAGCTCCTTGTGCTGGTATTTTGCAGGGTCTGTTTATCACCATTTTGAAATATTAGGGTTGAGAGTGGGAGAAAAAAAATCCCACATGGGAATAATTTTCATTTTCTTGAGGCCCTACAAAGCTGGGAGTTAAATATCTGGGCAGGCAAACACCAAATCTCCAAATCTTGGTGAATAAGGGGGGGAAAAAATAATTTAAAATTAATCCTGCATGTCATTAATTGCTAATTAATGCCTCCCCAGGTATCATGAGGCTATCATGAAGCCTCCAGCAATGGAGACACAGGTGCCTTCCCAAAAGATTTCTTGCCCTTGAAGTTTTAAGGGTTACCTTGAATTCCTCCAAGGGATTGGCCAGGCAGGAATCCAGCAGCTGCTCCCACAGGGCCCTCCTTGAGCTCAGCAGCTTCCTCATTCTCTCCCCAGAGCCACCCTGCTGGATGAAACTGCTGCTTTTTTCCTCCAGCCTTCAATGCAAACAGGACAGGTGAGAGAAGACCTTGGCCCTGGTGCTTCAAGCCTTCTACTGGTGGCAAAAAAAAACCCTCAAAGGATTTAATTCAGGAGCAAACAGATGAAAAAAGGGAAGGAGAAAGCATTAAACAGTCCCAGGGAGGATTTCCACCAGGTTACAGGTTGATAATGGACATTTTACTTTGTTTTATGGGGTGAGTAGTGTGAGCCCAGCTTGGATTTGCATATCTAGGATCAAAGCTTGATGATGACATCTTGTTATAAAGACTAAAAACCATATTTCCTGTGGCTCAGGAGCCCAGGCTGACAATCTCTTGCTCAGAGACAACATCTTGCTGAGACAACATCTGGAACACCAGATTGCAGGAGGTGTTTGCTCAGAGCTCACCTCCTGGCCCTCTGGGACTCCTGGAGGCACCTGGGTTCTAGAACCACCTCTTGTTAAGACCAACAGTAAAACTTGGGCTTATTTAAAGAGAAGCAGGAGGAGACCAAGAGGCTTTGCCAACCCTGTCACCCACCATGGTTGGAGATAAGAGCACTAAGGAAGAGGCAGATTATTTGGACCTTCCTTGTAAGAACATTTTTGGAAGGAAGGGAAGGAGATCTAGAGAAACCACTGCAGGGTAAGGTTGTGCTGAACAACCAACCATGAGTAAGGCAACAAGGCTTGGAAAGAACTGAACTAGTCAAATACCCAGTAAACCCATTTCTAGAAACAAACATTAATTAGAAAGACCAACAGAAGCTCAAGGGGATTATATCCAGGCTCCTTGAATCCATGTATTTGGATTTCATGCCTTCAATTTGGAGGAAAACACTTTAGATGTTCTTAAATAGGCACCACATGAACCATCTGAAAAGGAGATTGGTTTAGAAACACCCCAAAGACTGCTTAAAATCAAAATATCAATAAGGTGTAGCCTCAACCTGGTTTAGGACTCTCACTCAAACTTCCTTTTTCCAGATAATTAAGGGAATATTTGTTTTTTCCCCTGGATTTAATATTTTCAAGCAGTAACTGTGGTTGTGCACCCCCGGGGAGCAGGAATCACCTTTAACATGTTCCCTGTCACCACAAAACAGGTGACACACCAGGGGGACACTGTCCTCAGCAGCTTTACTGTGCTGGCAGACCCCTCCAAACCAGGCTGAAAGAAAGTGCTGCCTTCACATTTCATGTATTTCACCTTAAAATTGCTCAGCTGAGGACAAGAGTGAGTTTTTAAGGGAAGGTATTTCCATAAATCATTCAAAATAACCTCTCTAGAGATTAGAAAAGCTTCATATGACAAAGCTTTGCCTAAGAGTAGGGGTGAGGTGAAGTAGTTCTGGCTTTGAAGGAATAGAATATGGGGACAGTTGGCAACTCTTCTGAGGAATCACCCCAAAAAGCTTCAATGGCTGATGGGACACCTCACTCCTCAACGTGACGTGTCCCTCCTGTTTTAATCAGCCAGGTTTCCACCCAAAGTACTGAATATAATTCTATTTACATCCCAAAATAGCTCTTTTCTCTCTTCAGCCCCCAGGCCAGGCCCTCTGTCAGTCAGCAGAGGTGGAGGACAGCTTTGTTGATCTCAGGGTTGGTCCAGTCGTTGCGGATGTCATCCAGGTGGTTGTCAAAGTCCACCAGGGTCTCGTAGGACTTGCTGTCCAGGAGGGAGGCAGCAATTCTCTGGGCTTCAGTCCAATCTTCACAGAAATCCCTGGGGAGGGAAGGTAACCAGGAATAAAGAGTGATGGCAGAGAAAATTTCCACCACCACCTCCTTATCCACGCTGGAAATTCAGCTGGAATCTCTCCAGGGTGGTCATGGATGGATGAAGGTGGATGTTCTCTCTCACTACAGCTTGGAAAGCACCATCAGAGAATCATTATGGTTGGAAAAGACCTCTAGGATCATCAAGTCCAACCTTCATCCCAACCCACCACCTCCCAGCCTCCCTCAGCTACAACCAAAGCTTTGCCCTGAACCACCCAACTCCTTTTTCCACCCAAACACAGAAGTTCACTCACACGTGTGGGTCTTTGCACCTCCACTTGTTCTCATGGAGCTCATACACATGGATGGCAGGTTCTACACACTCCATGGTGAACCTGGTGTTGTCAACCTAGCAGGGAACACAAGAACACCACCTTAGTCTCCTCCTCAAGATCCTAAGTGGATGAAATAACAGAAAAAAAGTCAATTTTTGTGAACAGGGCACCTTAGGTTCACTCACCCACTGCTCTACCCACCAGGATCTGAAGGGGGGAGCTGCAAAAAAGCTGGGGAGGGACTTTTTACAAAGGTCTGTAGTGATAGGATGAAGGGTGATGGGTTCAAACTGGAAGAGGGGAGATGTAGATTAGAAATTAGGAGGAAATTCTTCACTTTGAGGGTGCTGAGACACTGGCAGAGGTTGCCCAGGGGGTTGTGGATGCTCCATCACTAGAGATGTTCAAGATCAGGTTGGATGGAGCCTTGAGCAACCTGGTCTAGTGGGAGGTGTCCCTGCCCATGGCCAGATGATCTTTGAAGTATCTTCCAACCCAATTCTATGATTCTACCTTCAAATGAGCCAAATTTTACATGTTTAAGCTGCCAACACTCTCTGTCACTGCAGCAAGGAGGCAAATCTGGTTATTTTGTAAAAGACAAGAGCTTCATGCAGAGCAGGAGGTCTGGAGTCATGACTACACCACCTTGCAAGCAGAGGTGACCCTCATGGCCCTCAAGATGATGAGGAACTAACTGTGGTTTCTTTGTAGACTTACTAAGAGCTTTACTGGCTACAGGTCGCTGCATCTCCTCCCCAGAGGGAAAAAAAATGAGTTACTTGCTTCTTAAAGGCTCCAGAGGGTGACTAATCCAACCCCACGGCTGGAAAATGAGGAAGGCATGAAGAGGAGGGAGGAAGGAGGCATGAAGAGGAGGGAGGAAGGATGGGGTGCTTTACCATGATGAGGGCAGTGTCGTTGAAGCTCTCAGCAATTCTGGAGGCCACCTTCTCAGCAACCTGGTTGGGACTGCAGCAGAAGGGAAGAGGAGCCCTGTTAGGTGACCCGTGACACTTGAGCTGAGAGCAGCAGGAACCACGCTTCAGGAGATGTGAAAAATCACAGTGTGTACAAACAGGAACCAGCTAAAGCTGGGGCTGCCCTGGGTTGAAGTCAGAAGGTTGAGCAGAGCTCAGCTCCTCCCTTCAGAGCACGATCTGGGTCTCTGCTCTGCTCTGCCCACGGGGTTTTGAGCAGCAAAACACTCACTGCAGGCTTTGGACAGGGCTTGGAGCAACCTGGTGTAGTAGAAGGTGTCCCTGTGCATGGCAGGGGGGTTGGAACTAGATGATCTTTAAGGTCCCTTCCAACTCAAATCATTCTATGACTTTGTGGGGTCAAGATCCTGTGGCCTCCTGCCTTCTTCCATCATCTCAAGACCAGGCATGAGAAGAAACTGAGTTTGCTCCTCAGCATCTGAACCCACTCCCTGTTCAGCTTCTCTGCTGACACCAGGGAAACCATCACTGTGTTTCAGAGATGACAATCTCTACATGGTTCCTGTCAGCTTCAGAAATTAAATCAGAGTTTAAGAGCCACCCAAATGAGCTCTTTCAAACCTCAAATAGAGCAGACAAACTGTATCTTCTCCTTAATGTCTCCAGCAGGTTTATTTCCCTTGTAAGGGGAGGACAAATCACCCCCTTACCCCTGTTGGTTACCTTCCCAGTCACAAGGATGCCTTAAAAAACCCAATATATATCCTTCAGTCATAATAACAAAATAATAGGAATATTTTACACAATCTAGTGGTCGTGGTAGTGTTGGGATGAAGGTTGGAATTGATCTGAGAGGTCTTGGCCAACCTCAATGTATGAGTAACACTTCCAACAAGCTGTTCATATTTCTTTTAAAGGCAACTATGATGCACTCTCATTATTCCTGACACTGAACATTTGTCTCAGAGATGCAGGGGAAGATATTTAATACACAAAACTTCATTGTGGCTCCACAGGAAGGCCCCTTTATTGTGAATTTGAGTCATTTGAGGCAGCCTTAAATGACTAAGCCTGGGGAGAAGCAGCAGAACATGCTCTCTCTGCTTCACTGATACCATCTTCCAACTTCTGTCACGTAAGAAGATGCTTCACTAAAAACTCAGAGACAATTGAGTAGTTTAGTGAGAATTGGGTCACTTCTGGAAGACTTTGGCCTCTTTTTCCAACCTATAAGGGGAAAAACTTCTGTGCTAACACTGGGTTTCTCTGAGAGCTCACCTCCAATGGCTGGAGCAGCTCCTCAACCACCTTGGGTGGATTCTCTGCTCTTTAAAAGCTTTTCAATCCAAACTAGACACTTCTAAAAATACTCCCCAAGCCCAGCTATGAGCTGAGGGCTCGAGGAATAAACGATTGGCATTAATTGTCTCATCATCTTGGCCACTGACCTCATCTCCTGAAAGATTTTTTCAGGAGATATGAGGAGCCACTTGAGTTTTCAAGAGCAAACACACCAGGGAGTTTTGGCTCTTCCCCTGACAACTGTAACTCAACTGCTTGGCAGCTGTTCAAAGAGGGACCTTTTAGAGCACCCACTTAAAAAAAAAAAGAGAGATTTGGGCAAGACCTGAAGCTCCTACACCTGCCCAGGGGCCACCTCCACCAGCAGCATGAGGACAAAGCCAAAGCTGATGACAGTTGTCAGGGTTAATCAACGTGGTGTGATTTGTGCTGCTGCTTTTTGCTGGCAGGGGAGAAAGCATCAAAATAAAAACCCCAGAAAACCCCCAAAAAAAGAGCAAACAGGAGGAGGTGTCACCTCAACTCACCTGGTGTCCTTCACCCGTTCATTTGCCTGGTAATATCCAGCTATCACGTAGCTGTTCTCCTTGCACCACGAGTCAATCTGGAAGGATTGGGATAATTAATGTGAGAGAAGAACTGGAGCAATTAAGACCAGAAAAAAAACCCCAAAACAGGAAAAAACCACCCTCAAAGCAACAGGAAAAAAAAAACCCAAACAGGAAAAAAACCCAAAAACCCCAAAGCAACAGGAAAAAAAAACCCAAACAGGAAAAAAACCAAAAACCCCAAAACAACAAAAGGGAAAACAACCAACCCCCAAAACAACACGGAAAAAAACCACCCCCAAAGCAACAGGAAAAAAAGAACCCCACCCCCAAAACAACAGGGAAAAACCCACCCCCCAAAACAACAGGAAAAAAAAACCAACCCCAAAGCAACAGGAAAAAAAACCAACCCCAAACAGGAAAAAAACCCCCAAAACAACAGGGGAAAAACAAACCCCAAAACAACTACTAAGGAAATCTTGTGTCTGTCCTGCAAATAAAGCACCAATTAAACATCTCTAAATAAATCTGTATTTAAAGAAGCTTCACGTGTGCACTTGCAGGATTTGGGTGATTTAACTAGAGAGAGAGAATTGAAGATGTGGAGGAGGATGGAGATGGAGGAGAAGGATGGAGATGGATATAAGAGGACATGTAAATGTTGGAGCAGAGCCAGAGGAGACCATGAAGATGATCCAAGGGCTGGAACATCCCTCCTATGAGGACAGACTGAGAGAGTTGGGCTTGTTCAGCCTGGAGAAGAGGAGGCTCCAGGGAGACCTTCTGGTGGCCTTTCAGTATCTACAAGAAAGCTGAGGAGGGACTTTTCACAAGGGCTTGTAGTGATGGCTTCAAACTGGAAGAGGGGAGATTGAGATTGGAAATTAGTAGGAAGTTCTTCACTCTGAGGGTGGTGAGACCCTGGCACAGGGAAGCTGTGGATGCTCCATCCCTGGAGGTGTTCAAGAAGAGGTTGGATGGGGCTTGGAGCAACCTGGTCTAGTGGGAGGTGTCCCCACCATGGAACTAGAGGATCTTTAAATTCCCTTCCACAACCCATCCTATGACTCCATGACACATTTAAACATCTACATTTCTTCACATATGATTTACACAACTCCTGATTCTCACAGGTGCAGAAGTTCAAGTAGGTCTGTTGGTTGGGGATTTTTTTTTCAGTGCCCTTTCAGCCACACACACCTGAATTCCTCCCACCACCTCTTTGAAAAGACACATTAATATGATATTTCTCCTTCAAATTGAGGATATTGAGTCAGCACAACACAAGAGTCCAGGTGGAGAAAGGAGACAGAATTTTCCTTCCCAGTCCCTGGAGGGTGTGCATCAAAAAACCCCTCAAGATTTATATTAAAATGGGCTCCAAAAATCTCTCTGATGCTGCCCTGTCGTCTCCCAACTGTCAATTCCATCTCATTTGGAGCAATAATTAGAGTATTAGGACTGCAGGAGCAAACAAAGCAGAAAAAGCCACGTGAATAATCCCTGCTGCACAAGGGCTGACATGGATTTAGGTGANACAAAAATTAATAAAAATACAAAAATTAATGAAAATAAAAATTAATAAAATTAATAAAAATTGATAAAAATTGATAAAAATTAATAAAAATTAATTAATAAAAATTTGATTCAAGTTCTGGGCTCCCTCAGTGATAACTAAACATGGTTTGCACCAAAAAAATAAATGTATTTTTGGAATTAAAGCTCTTCCCACCTGCATTTCCCAACCACTCTCTAATACCAGCACCCTCAGCAGCACATTTTGATGTCCTCAGCTCTGTGGTCCCTGGTGGGTGGCAGGGGGTCAGCAGAGCCCTGCCAGGGGCCAGGCTGGGACCTCCTGCCACCCAACCATGCACAGAGAAGGGGAAGTGCTGCTGGGGTTTGGGTTTTTGACTTTTGGAGGAGATGTGGTTGCAAAACCACATCAATGAGCTGTGAAATTCAGAACCCACCTGAAACTTAAATCGCTTTTTCTTTAGTGACTCCTTTTCTTCAAAGGGGTTTCAGATGGACAATTAAGTGTCAATTAACCCCGTGTCCTCCTGCTCTCTCCTCCAGGCTTCATCAAACCTGATTTTGGGGAGCCCTTGGAACCACTCCCAGTGTTGAGAAGCTGCCATGTGGATAAAAATGTTTGAAAATATCTCCTTTATTTCCAGATTCAACCTGGAGATTATTGCTCTGGGATAAGTTGGGTCAGAGGAGGGATGAAGCTCAGAAAACCCTCAATGAGTGTGACCAGGCCCCAGGTTCAACCCAGAATTGAACTGGAAGAGAAAAAGATCCCATTTAAATCAGCCCAAGCTTTGAAATCCTTTAGGGATAGAGGACTTCCTAAAAAACCTGAATTTCACCCATGCTGTTCTCCCTGATTTATTCAGTAACCACCTGTTATGGTGTGTGGAGGAGGTGGGAACACCCCCCTTTTAAACCCCATACCAATAAAATCCCATTTTCATACCTTCCCTGCCCAGGTTTATTGCCACCTTTGCCTTTGTTCAAACAAAGATCTGGAGCAAAAGGCCCCAGGCTCTTGTCAAGGGGGGTGTTTGAAAGCCACCAAGTCTCACAGGTGGCATCAGGTGGGACTTTAAACCCCAAGGCCTTGGTGAGGTGGGAAATGCCAGAGGTTTAACTTTGTGGGTCAAAACCCAAGAGCAAATACTTAAGACCCTCCTATTTCTTTGCTATTACTGCAAACGTGGTGAGAAATAGGATTTATCTGCTGATAAGCTCATCCTAGTAGCACAATTGACACTAGAAAAACCACCCTAAAGANTAGTGGGAGGTGTCCCCACCATGGAACTAGAGGATCTTTAAATTCCCTTCCACAACCCATCCTATGACTCCATGACACATTTAAACATCTACATTTCTTCACATATGATTTACACAACTCCTGATTCTCACAGGTGCAGAAGTTCAAGTAGGTCTGTTGGTTGGGGATTTTTTTTTCAGTGCCCTTTCAGCCACACACACCTGAATTCCTCCCACCACCTCTTTGAAAAGACACATTAATATGATATTTCTCCTTCAAATTGAGGATATTGAGTCAGCACAACACAAGAGTCCAGGTGGAGAAAGGAGACAGAATTTTCCTTCCCAGTCCCTGGAGGGTGTGCATCAAAAAACCCCTCAAGATTTATATTAAAATGGGCTCCAAAAATCTCTCTGATGCTGCCCTGTCGTCTCCCAACTGTCAATTCCATCTCATTTGGAGCAATAATTAGAGTATTAGGACTGCAGGAGCAAACAAAGCAGAAAAAGCCACGTGAATAATCCCTGCTGCACAAGGGCTGACATGGATTTAGGTGATAAAACCCCAGCTGTGGAGCCCTGCTCCAGCTGAGGACCAACTGCTGCTTCATTACCAACCCTTTTGGAGGGCTTAGGATCAGCATTTAATTGTCTGGGGCTTCAAAACTTGGCATTAGAGCCAGGAGCCCAGACACTAAAATTAATAATAATTTTAAAAAGAAACAACATTTCATTAAAAAAAGCAACATTCCAACTTAAAAATTAAAATTCTTAGTCCTAAATCTATTTGTTGTGTATTAATAATAATAAAAATATTTAAAATAAATAATAAAATAGTAAAAATAATTAACATAAAATTAATTNCTTCCAACCCAAACAATTCTCTGCCAGTCTACACTTCACTGGCAACTTCTCTGACTCATTCCAAGGGGAACTCCAAATTTCCACCCTTCAAAAAGGTCAAAAGTCAAGGCCTACATTATAAATCAACTACAAACTGGATTATTTTATTTTCCCAAGCAGCAACAGGAGGAAAACCATAAGTAGGGACAGCAGAAGATGATTTCACTCCCAGCACACATAAAACAACCTGGAGAAAACTGGAATTATATTTACAAATCAATATTACAAAAGGGTTTGTAATGATAGGACAAGGAGTGATGGTTTTAAGCTAGGAAAGGAGAGATTTATGCTGGATATTAGAAAAAAAGTTCTTTAATCTGAGGGTGATAGATCAGGGGAATGGGCTGCCCAGAGAGGGGGTGGAGGCCCCATCCCTGGAGTCCTTCAAGGTCAGGCTTGATGGGGCTCTGAGGAGCCTGCCCTAGGTAGAGATGTCCCGGCTGGTGTAGGGAGGTTGGACCAGACGACGTCTAGAGGTCCCTTCCAGCCTCAAACATTCTATGATTCTATGAAATGGGGAAAGGACTCCAAAATGAATTAAGAAATACACATTTATACCCTGACTTGCACATCCTTTTCCAATTAGCTGATACTGCTTTGAAATGCCCTAAATTTAAGCAAGAAAAAGCTCTTTCTGCTGCAGTATAAGGACATTCCCTCTGGGGGTTATTTGGGGATAATGACACCAATATAAAGAGCAGTTTCTCTGCATTATAAAAGCAATTAAGACAAAATTAAGAGGCTCTGGAGTTTTCTGTTGCTACCCCAGTGGATGGGCCTCAGGAGGGGAGCTTGTGGTGAGAGCCTGTCCCAGGTTGCCCAGAGAGGTGGTGGCTGCCCCATCCTTGGAACCATTGCAGGGGAGGTTGGCCGGGACTCTGAGCAACCTGCTCTAGTTACAGATGTCCCTGCTCAGGGCAGGGAGGTTGGACAAGAAGACCTTTAAAGCTCTTTTCCAACACAAAACATCCTGATTCTACTCTGGAAACGTTCCACTCACACCACAGACTTAGCCCAGGCCTGGCAGCTCCACCCCAGCCCCCTAGAACCAGCCCATCCTCATCCCACCCGAGCTCAGGCAGGACCTGGAGCCCACCCCCACCCCTCGAACAAACCCTTACCAAGGTGAGGGCCACCTCCAGCATGGGCGCCAGCGCCAGGGTACCGTGGAAAAGCGGGATACAATCCACGAACAGCGAGGGGGGCCCGGCCTGGTCCCGACGCGGGGCACCCGCCGGCCTCTCAGCCACCAGCAGCCCGTTGACGGCGCAGTGCGGGTACTTAGCGCCATGTAGCACCATTTTACAGTAGGCCTGCGTGGTCAGCTTCATCCTGCCGGGGCAAACACCCCCGCGGCCACCCCACAGAGGTACCGGCCCCGGTACCGGCCCCGCCGCCCTCCCCTCAGGCCGCCAACAGCCGTCAAGCGCAGCACAGGCGCTGTCGTAAAATAGCGTGAAAGCGCATCAGCCGCTGCTTTACGGCTTCCCCCCGCCCGCTTCCCGGCGTGCACCGCGCTTCCGGTTGGCGGCTCCTTCCGGTGCAGCCCGGCTAGAGGACGGTCGCCAGGTCGTCGGGTGGAGGGGCCGGGAGGGGGGTCCTGGGGTTTCCCCGCTCCCCAGTATGGCCTAGATGGGCCTTTCCCCGCCCCTTCCACCTGTCCCGGTGTGGGCGGCCCCGGGTGGGGTGTGGGGGATGAATGGGGAGCGCTGCGGCCTCCTCCTCTTCCCTCCGAAGGGAGCGGGGAGGGCGATACGGGGTCATATCGCCGCTGTCACGGCATGTCGGGGGGCGTGAGGCGTTTAGGGGTGTCTCGTTGTGATGTGAGCCCCACGCCAAGGTCAGGCATGGGCCGCGGGGAGGTTGTGGGGGTTGTGGTTGAGATCGGGGCGCTGTGACAAAGGCATATCGTGGAGAGGAGGCGTTGAATCGCGACAGAGGAGGTGTGGGGGAAGCTGTTAGCTGGGCATGCGTCCTCCCTAGGAGTTTCCTGGCGTTGTTGGCTGCTGCAGCATCTTGGCAGTGAACGTGTGTGGGGGGGGAGGCTCCTGGCTTGGTCCCAGTAAGGATTTGTTACTGGGTGGGAGCATCCCAGGAGGCTGCCCTGGAGCAAAGGAGTGTCTGTGAGCTCAAATGAGGCTTTTGGGCTTTAGTGTGAGCTTGGTAGAGCCAGATTAATGGTTGGACACGATGATCTTGAAGGTCTTTTCCAACCTAAACCATTTTAGGATAAATGCAGGAAGCTGCAGAAAGAAAAAAGGGGGAGAAAAAGAGTCACCCAAGTCTCTCAGGTGGGAGGATGTCCCAGGGTGGTTGTGATGGGTCTGGATGTGATGTGAGCTTGTCAGAGAAGGCGCAGGAACCCTCTGGGCTGGCTCTTTTTTTTATGTAGATGAACAGAAATTGGTGTTTTTTCCTTTGTGCCTTCACCTGACGCTGCCTCTCCTGCTGTTGCTTGGTCCCTGCAGGATGTTGGCCTCAAGAGCCTTCAGCCTCGTTGGGAAGAGAGCCCTTTCCACCTCCCTCTGCCTGAGGGCCCACGGGCATGGTAGGTGGCAACCCTCGAGGGGAAGGGTGATGAAACAAGTGCTTCAGAGGGGAAGTTGCTGCTGGGGTTTGGGGAAGAGAAGAACTGGGATAAGAGGGGGGGTGGGTGAGTGCCCAGGGGCAGGGGATCCAACCTGCCATCACTTTTTTGACTGGATTGTGGGGTTTTTTTGTATGGTGCCCAGTAAGAGATGGTTGTACAAGACTTAGGGCCTTAACTGAGTGTCTCTTGTGTCCCCTGGTGCAGCTGGGGTGGTCAAAGCAGAGGATTTCAGCCTCCCAGCCTATGTTGACCGTCGTGACGTTCCCCTGCCCGAGGTGGCCTTTGTGAAGGACCTCTCTGCTCAGCAGAAGGCTCTGAAGGAGAAGGAGAAGGCCTCCTGGACTGCCCTGTCCCTTGAGGAGAAGGTTGAATGTAGGTACCTCACAGAGATGACACAGTCAGAGCTGCTGAGTGCTCAATATTCACAATTTCTACTAGAAAGGTGTTTGCAGGTGGTGCCTGTTGAGGTGGCTGCTAAAACTCCTCTTTCCGAGGGCTCCTGAGCCATGGAGGAGCTTTAATTATGGTGGAGGTCAGTGGTTTGTGTTCCTGGGGCTGTTGGAAAAGTTAAAGCCCCCTCCATGGTGTCTCCTGGGGACCTGAGGTCAACTTTAGTGTTTTTTTTTCAGAAAATAAATAATAATAATAAATGTTTCTTGGTTCCCATCTGCTGCCAACAAAGCAGAGCAGAAATCTCTGTGTTATAACAATGTAGAAGAGTTTGGGTTGGAAGAGTGGTGTCAAATGAACCTCATGTGGTTGAACATTAATTACCCTGACCTTAATGCCACCAAATTTCAGGTAATTATGATGCTGGGCAGGTCTTTTAACTTAAAATTAAACCACCTCCTCTTTTTCTGCCTGCTGCCATGGTCTGTGAGGGAGAACCTGCCCCTGGTTGAGGTGTCAGCCCCTTTGGGGAGCTGCTTGGCTGTTCCTGAGCACTCTCCAAACCTAATGCTGTTCTGACCTTCAAAATCTCAGTGGCAAAGCTGAGAGAGGCCTTTTGAGACATGAGATTTGGTGTTTGTGTTGGAATGATTTGCACTGGGAGGGTTTGTGGTTGATAAGTGTGGTGGGAAGTGGAAGGAAGGAGGGAGAGGAGAGGAAAGGAAAGGAGGGGAGGAAAAGAAGGGGGAGGAAAGGGAAGGAGGGAGAAGAGAGGAAGGGAAAGGAGGGGAAGGAAAGGAAAGGAGGGGAAGGAGGGAGAGGAAAGGAGGAGGAAAGGGAAGGAGGGAGAAGAGAGGAAGGGAAAGGAGGGGAAGGGGAAGGAGGGAAAGGGAAAGGAAGGAGGGAAAGGGAAAGGAAGGAGGGAAAGGGAAAGGAAGGAGGGAAAGGGAAAGGAAGGAGGGAAAGGGAAAGGAAGGAGGGAAAGGGAAAGGAAGGAGGGAAAGGGAAAGGAAGGAGGGAAAGGGAAAGGAAGGAGGGAAAGGGAAAGGAAGGAGGGAAAGGGAAAGGAAGGAGGGAAAGGGAAAGGAAGGAGGGAAAGGGAAAGGAAGGAGGGAAAGGGAAAGGAAGGAGGGAAAGGGAAAGGAAGGAGGGAAAGGGAAAGGAAGGAGGGAAAGGGAAAGGAAGGAGGGAAAGGGAAAGGAAGGAGGGAAAGGGAAAGGAAGGAGGGAAAGGGAAAGGAAGGAGGGAAAGGGAAAGGAAGGAGGGAAAGGGAAAGGAAGGAGGGAAAGGGAAAGGAAGGAGGGAAAGGGAAAGGAAGGAGGGAAAGGGAAAGGAAGGAGGGAAAGGGAAAGGAAGGAGGGAAAGGGAAAGGAAGGAGGGAAAGGGAAAGGAAGGAGGGAAAGGGAAAGGAAGGAGGGAAAGGGAAAGGAAGGAGGGAAAGGGAAAGGAAGGAGGGAAAGGGAAAGGAAGGAGGGAAAGGGAAAGGAAGGAGGGAAAGGGAAAGGAAGGAGGGAAAGGGAAAGGAAGGAGGGAAAGGGAAAGGAAGGAGGGAAAGGGAAAGGAAGGAGGGAAAGGGAAAGGAAGGAGGGAAAGGGAAAGGAAGGAGGGAAAGGGAAAGGAAGGAGGGAAAGGGAAAGGAAGGAGGGAAAGGGAAAGGAAGGAGGGAAAGGGAAAGGAAGGAGGGAAAGGGAAAGGAAGGAGGGAAAGGGAAAGGAAGGAGGGAAAGGGAAAGGAAGGAGGGAAAGGGAAAGGAAGGAGGGAAAGGGAAAGGAAGGAGGGAAAGGGAAAGGAAGGAGGGAAAGGGAAAGGAAGGAGGGAAAGGGAAAGGAAGGAGGGAAAGGGAAAGGAAGGAGGGAAAGGGAAAGGAAGGAGGGAAAGGGAAAGGAAGGAGGGAAAGGGAAAGGAAGGAGGGAAAGGGAAAGGAAGGAGGGAAAGGGAAAGGAAGGAGGGAAAGGGAAAGGAAGGAGGGAAAGGGAAAGGAAGGAGGGAAAGGGAAAGGAAGGAGGGAAAGGGAAAGGAAGGAGGGAAAGGGAAGGAAAGGGGAAGGAGGGAGGGGAAAGGGGGGGAAAGGAGGGAGGGGAAAAGGAGAGGAAGGGAAGGAAAGGGAAGGGAAAGGAGAGGAAAGGAAAAGAGGGAAAAGGAAGGAAAGGAAAAGAGGGGAAGGAAAGGAAAGGGAGGAGGGATAAAGGAAAGGAAGGAGGTGCCATTGTCTTTGGGGGAACCCCCTTTTCCTTGTGAGGCCCTTGCCTGGCTCCCAGCTGTCTGCCCCTGCTCTGACCCCGGCTGTGTTGGGTTGCAGTGTACGGGCAGATCCCTCACACCTTCTCGGATGAGTGGCTCTCCATGCAGACCAAGAGGATGTTGGACATGAGGATCAACCCCGTGGAGGGCATCTCCTCCCAGTGGGATTTCGAGAAGAACGAGTGGAAGAAGTGAAGCAGCAGCTCCATGGGGGAACCTGCTTGGCCTGAACCTGAAATGATTCCATCGTCCACGCGTGTGACCTCGTTGCTCATGTACTGGAACAACCTCTCCACCTACATAGATGCTAATAAATGTCTGGTTAACTTGAGAGCTGCCTCTGAACGTGTTTGTTGGGAGGGTTTTGGAGGGGCTGAGCTTTCCCAGAGCCTCCCGTGGTGCTGGGGGGTGCCAGGGAATGTGGCTGGGGTGCAGCCAGCAGTGGTGTGAGGCCAAGATCTCAGCTCCTTCTGAAGCTGAGCAGATCCCAGCTCCAAAAATAGTGCTTGGAAAAGCAGTGTCGAGTCAAACCCACGTGGGTGGAGATCAGGGTGGCTCTGTCTGTCTGTCTGTCCTCCTTGAGGGGGGGATGTGTTCTCAGCAGGCTGCAGGCAACAAGCACCAGGACAAGAAGAAGCAGCCTCAAGTTGCCCCAGAGGCTGGAGCTGAGGAACAATTTCTTGCTGAAGGGCTGGCTCAGGTCTTAGCTCCTCATGATGGGGCCATTCTGTGTTTGCACCAGCCCCTGGCACCCCAGAATCATTTAGATTGGAAAAGATCTCCAGGATCATCAAGTCCAACATCTCCCTGACCCCCAGACCCTGTCTCAAAGTGCCACATCTGCTCAATTTTGAGCATCTTTCTATCATCTCTCTAATTTTCTATGTTTTTTGCTGTTAAGAGCTTTACACTCCCCTTTTCAACAGCAGCCAGGGCACATTTCTGATCAAATTCCACCCTCGGGAAGATGAGTTAGAGGAGGAGGAGGTTTAGAGATACCTCAGGACTAGAGACACCTCAGGTCTCATCACCACTTAGCAGGAACATCTCCTGACCTCCAAATCCACTGCACTGGCTTTAAAATATCCCTCAATGCTTTGCCTGCACTTTGCTCAAGGAAACACCCCTGAAGGATGAAACCCTGGGAGACATTTCTCAAGCAATGTCCTCATCACCCTCCTCAGAAGGCTCTGAGGGAGCTGGGCAGAGAAACCTGAGCCCTGCCCCAGCCCCAGCTCCATATTTCATCCTGCCCTGCCCAGCACCAGCCACTCTCCTGGATCCCTTCAGCCAGCAGAGACCTCCTGGAGCAGCCTGTGACCAGTAAGTGGGTTTGCTGGGGCTCTGCACCCACCCCTCCTGGTGTCTTCTCCCCCTTTGTCCTGCTCCTGGCAGAGGGGGGAGCTCTTGGAGATCTCACCTGGGGTTTTGGGGGGGTTTATCCGCAGGCACCAAGAAGCCACCTGGATCCTGAGAGAGGAGAACCATGGGGAGTGGAATGAGCAAGGTACTGGGGGGTACTGGGGGTGCTGGGCAGTGTCCTCCTTGGGCAGGACCTTCTGTAGCCCAGGGTGATGCTCCTTCCCAGGCCACCACGATGCTCTAAACCCATTTTTTTGGGCATCTTCCCTTTCTCATTCCCCTTTGAAGCTTCAAGCACTTAAGGAAGGGAATTAAAGCAAAGAGACCTCGAGTTTGTAGCTGCTGCTCGTGGCTCAGCTGAGCTTCAGGGGCTGGTTTCTGGTGGTGGCCTTTAAATAACCACTCAGTTCATGCATTCTCTGGTTTAAAATTAGCCTCTGGGACAACAACAGAGAGGCCAGACCAGGGCAAACACCCTCTGCCTGGCTCTGGGGGGATTTAAAACCAGGATTTCCCCCCCTGCAGACACAGCCCCACCTGCAAAGTGGCTTTTGCAGCCTCCCTGGTGCCACCAAAGCTTCTTGGAGAGCCTGGGGTGGTGCAGACACGTTCGTGGTGCAGGATCCAGCTTTGGCTTGAGGAGGGGCAGGGCTCAGTGTCCCCTTTCTGGTGGTGACAACTTGTCCTGGGCACAGACATTTGCACCCCAGGAAGGGTGCTAGAGGTGGCCCAGTGCTATTGAACACCCTGTGTCCTCTCAAGCCAAGTGGTTTGGGTGCAAGTAAATCCAACTAGTGATCATCTCATTCTTTCTGTGCCCCTGGAAGTTGCTCTGATGGGTCATAAACACCTTGAGCTGCCCCTTTTTCTCCTTCCTAACCCTACAGAGGGGAGCTGGAGACCAAATTGACATAACTTGATGGCATCTACTGCAGCATCCTGGCCAGAAAAGGACTATAAATAACCCCTGTCTCCACTCACACTGGCCCAGACAACTCCTGGAACTATTTGCAAGAGGTGGTTGCTGTAGAACAGCAGAAGAAACCCCAAGGGGTTGAAATTTCTCTTGTTTTTGTCCCCTCCCAGGTTGTCAAAGGTCTCTACCTTGGGAACATCCGTGGTGAGTCCTTTCTCTCCACCTCCACACCTTTGGGGGATCCCTGGGTGGGGCTGGAGGACCCCTCTCCTTGGGGAACTGCTCCTGGTTGGGGTTCTCAGCATCTTCTGGAGATCCAAAGCCAATTCCAAGTGGCTCCATGAAGCTCTAGCCCAGGAGAGGGATGTCCACAGGGAGCTGTGGTCACCAGCTCTGTTGGAGCAATGGGGAACCCTTGGCATGGCTGGAAACCTCCCTGTGTTTGCTGAGACAATATCTACAGTGGGCCAGTGTCTGACCTTCTTGCTGGGACCTCTGGCCCCAAGGGGAGCAGAGCAGAGCTTGGCTTTCACCCAACAGCCTTTTCCAACTAAGCAGAGTAATTTCTGATCCTGGGGGTGGGTTTAGGAGTCTGCTGAATATCCTGAGCATCCAGTGATGCATCATAGAGTCATTGTGGTTGGAAGAGATCTTTAAGGTCATGGAGTCCAACCCTTCCCCATCCCTGCCAGGGCACCACTAACCCCTGGCCCTCAGCACCACATCTCCACACCTTGGAAACCCCCCCAGGGCTGGGGACTCCAGCACTGCCCTGCCCAGCCTGGCACAGCCCTTCACAGCCCTGCCCACCAACAAATTGTTCCTCAGCTCCAACCTCAACCTCCCCCGGGGCAACTTGAGGCTGGTTCCTCTTGTCCTGTCACTTGTTCCATGGGAGAAGAGGTTGACATTGTGATGCCTGGTCTCCCATCCTGCATCCTATGGGGTGAAGGGGCTGGCATTGGGGTTGAGGGGCTAGGGGTGATGGATGTGGGTTGCTGGTGGGTGCTTGGTCCAGCAGATCTCCCAGGACAGGTGTCCTCACACGCTGCTCCTGCTTCCAGACTCTGAGAACCATGAAAACCTGCAGAGGAACGGGGTGACACACATCCTATCTGTGCACAACAGAGCCAAGCCTGTGCTGGAGGTGAGTGCTCAGCTTGAGGTCCTGGGGGACAACCTTGGAGGAGCAGGGGCTGGGGAGGTGCAGGTGGGACACACACGGTCTTGTGGGTGGGACAGAGAAAGGAGAAGCAATGCTGGAGAACCTGCAGTGCTGGGGCCAGCTCTGGAGTCCTCAGCACAGCAGAGCCATGGGGCTGGTGGAGCGGGGCCAGAGGAGGCCACAGAGATGATGGGAGGGCTGGAACCCTCTGCTGGGAGAGTTGGGCTTGGAGAAAAGAAGGGTCCAGGGAGAGCTTCTGGTGGCTTTCAGGACTTAAGGGGGGTCTAGAAGAAAGATGGGGACAGACATTTGAGCAGGGTCTGTTGGGACAGGATAAGGAGTGATGGTTTTAAACTAGAAGAGGGAGATTTAGACTAGATGGAAGGGAGAAATTGTTGGTGCTGAGGGTGGTGAGAGCCTGTCCCAGGTTGCCCAGAGAGGTGGTGGCTGCCCCATCCCTGGAACCATTGCAGGGGAGGTTGGATCAGGGCTCTGAGCACCCTGCTCTGGTTGCAGATGTCCCTGCTCCCTGCAGGGGGGTTGTTGAGGAGGAGCCGCCCGGGGGGTGCCCGGTGCTGGCGCCGGGAGAGCCGCGAGAGGGCGGCGGAGCCCCGCGGATCCAGCGCCGGGGCCACGTCCTGCCCCGACGGCACCGGGGACACGGGGCAGCCCCCGGGACCCCCCCGGCTCCGGGACAGGGGTATCGGGTTGTTCTGGCTTTGCCTGCCCCCGGTCTCCACCTCTCGGGGTGTGTGGGTGGGGGAAACTGAGGCAGGGGAGTGTTGGGGAGGTGGGAGTGAAGTGATGTGGGGACAAATCCTGCCTGTGTGGGACCAGGAGCAGATCCCTGCAGGGATAGAGTCATGGAGTTGGTTTGGTTGGAAGAGACCTTGAAGATCATGGAGTCCAACCCTTCCCCATCCCTGCCAGGGCACCACGAACCCCTGGCCCTCAGCACCACACCTCCACACCTTGGAAACCCCTCCAGGGGTGGGAACTCCACCACTGCCCTGCCCAGCCTGGCACAGCCCTTCACAACCCTGCCCACCAACAAATTGTTCCTCAGCTCCAACCTCAACCTCCCCTGGAGCAACTTGAGGCCATTTCTTGTCTTGTCTCTTGTTCCTTGGGAGAAGAGCCCAACCCCACCTGGCTCCAACCTCCTTGAAGGGAGTTGTTGAGACCCAGAAGGCCTCTCCTGAGCCTCCTTTGCTCCAGGCTCAACCCCCCCAGCTCCCTCAGCTGCTCCTCACCACACTCCAGCTCTAGATGCCTCATTCCCTCACTCCAGCCTGGCCAGATCCCTCTGTAGAGCCTCAAGCAGACCAACACTCCCACCCAGCTTGGTGTTGCCTGCAAACTTTTTGAGGGTGCCCTTGATCCCCTCATCCAGGTCATTGATAAAGGTGTTGAGCAGAGCTGGCCCCAGTTGGGATCCCCAGTTTGTGACCATCTTCACCTGGATTTAACTCCATTCCCCACAACTGGAGAAGAGAAGGCTCCAGGGAGACTTTCTGGTGGCCTTGCAGGATCTGAGGGGGGTTACAAGAAAGCTGGGGAGGGACTTTTTACAAGGGCTTGTGGTGATGGGATGAGGGGTGATGGTTTGAAACTAGAAGAGGGAATGGACCCAGCCATCCAGGCAAGCCCAGGTCATGCTGCTCATCTTGCAGCCACACACAACTTGTCCTTCATCCCACTGCTGGACTTGCTGCAGAAGGCAAAGGGGACTCCTCAAACCCCTCATCCTTTGGAGACCACGTTGGGTTGGGAGCTCCAAAACACCCCCTTGAACCTTTTCCTTCCCAAGACATTGAGTAACGTGGAGAGAGAGAAGGAAGGAGGCTGCAAAAATGGGTGCAGAGCAACGGCTGGTGGCCGGGGGTGGTGGGGCAGCAACTGGTGGGGCTGGTGGGACTTGGGGCTGGGCCAGACGGGGAGCAAACCACAGGGTGAAGTTACAGCAGGGAGCTGGGCTGGTGGAAAGGGGAACAGGAAAGGGCTGGGGGGGTTGAGCAACGTGTCAATCACGGCCCTGGCTAGGGAACCACAAACCCCAGCAGCGTTCCCATGCGTGGCAGGATGGGGACACCCCGTGGGGGACTGGGAGGTGCTGGGAGACTGGGGGTTAATCCAGGATTGGGGTGCGGGGGGAGGTTGAAGGAGATGGGGTTGTTTAGTCTAGGGAAGAGGAGGTTGAGAGGAGACCTCAGTGTTCTCTACCACCTTAAAGGAGGTTGTGGTGAGGCTGGTGTTGGGCTCTTCTCCCAGATTACTAATGGGATAAGAGGAATTGGCCTCAAGTTGCACCAGGGGAGGTTTAGATTGGATATTAGGAAGAAATTCCCTATTGAGAGAGTGGTCAGGGACTGGACCAGGCTGTCCAGGGAGGTGGTGGAGTCACCATCCCCGGAGGGGTTCAACAAACAAGTAGATGAGGTGCTTGGGGACATGGTCTGGTGGTCAGGGAGATGTTGGGATGAAGGTTGGACTTGATGATCCCAGAGGTCCTTTCCAACCTATTTCCATTATAATGATTCTATGACTCCCTATTTCTATGATTCTATGACTCCATGATTCCATGATTCCTTGATTCTATGACTCCATGATTCCATGATTCCTTGATTCTATGATCCTATGATTCCATGATTCTATGATTCTATGATTCTATGAGTGGGGTCACTTTGGCTGCTCTGCTTGACATAGTGGCTCTCCTCGGGCATGATGCAGAGATGTTGGGAGGTTGCAGCCCATCAAGGCTCATCCCATAAAATTCACTGGTGCCCAGCCTGGTGCATGGTTCTCTTCCACCCCCCAAGCTCCTGCTTGAACCCCCCAAGCCAAGGAGCCATAGTTTGACCAGGGATATGGATGAGGAGGAACCTGCTGGCTCCTCCTCCAGTCTCTCTGGCAGCTTCTCTTGGTGGCACATCCCATGGAGCTGCCAAATGCAGGAAACCCCCCTCCCAACGTGGGTCTTTCCAGCGTGGGGATATCATAGAATCATCAGGGTTAGAAGGGACCTTCAAGATCATCTCGTTCCAACCCCCTGCCATGGGCAGGGACACCTCCCACTAGACCAGGTTGCTCCAAGTCCCATCCAACCTGGCCTTCAAAATATCCAGGGCTGGGGCTTCCAATATCCCTGTGCCCAACCCTCTTTGTCCTTTCTCTCCTTAAATAATTGGCTTTTTCCATCCTCCTGGTTTACCCCGGGCTGGAGGGAAGAGAAGGTGACCCATGGGCTTGGGCTGCAGCATCAGTGATGCCAGAGGGAGCTGCTGAAGATGGGGCAACCCCTGGTGCTGGGCTCCTTTCAGTTCTGCCTGGCAGGATTTCCACCCTAAGAAAAGACACCAAAAAAAAAAAAAGAAATCAAAAAAAAAATCAGATGCAGAAGGATCTAATTTTAGCTGAGCCCAGGGAGGCTCGAGGAAGCGAAGCTCTAAGGAAAGGAAAATAATCTGAGCTACACCAGCATGTGGCAGGATGATTTATTGGGCATGAAAAGGACCAGGAGGAAATAAGTCATGGATGAGGGTGACGTGGTCACAGACATCTTCCTGGCTGAGCTCACTGCTCAGGGCTCCAGGAAAAGGGTGGATGAGTTTGGGGGGGTTCTTGAGCATCCTCCCAGCCTGGCCTCTCCTAAGGGCTGAAATGAAGGGGGGAAATCCCCTGGGGTGGGATGGAGGTGACCCATCAGGGGACCCCAAAGTGGGTTGTGGCTTCTCCTCATTGAAGGGTCAGTTGGGGAGAGGGGAAAGGGAGAAATAGAGGGGTTTGGAGGGAGAAATAAGGGGGTTTGGAGGGAGAAATAGAGGGATTTTGGAGGGAGAAATAGAGGGGGTT
>VYZX01015856.1:45075-59240 GCA_013401335.1 Brachypteracias leptosomus | reverse complement strand
GATAAATGGGGGTTTGGAGGGAGAAATAGGGGGGTTTGGAGGGAGAAGTAGAGGGGGTTTGGAGGGATAAATAGAGGGAGTTTGGAGGGAGAAATAAGGGGGTTTGGAGGGAGAAATAAGGGGGTTTGGAGGGAGAAATAAGGGGGTTCAGAGGGAGAAATAGGGGGGTTTGGAGCTTCTTGGAGGTATTTATCACCCCAACCATCTCTGTGTTGCAGGACATGACCTATCTCTGCATCCCAGCCTCAGATTCCTCCAGTGAAAACCTGTAAGTCCTTCCCCATCACTGTGTAGTGGGAGTTGTTGGGCAATAAAAGCTCAAGTTCTGCAGAATTCATGCTGCAAAAATCTCCTATTGCTGAGCTTGACAAAGCTGCAGGTGCTAAATATCATTTATAGGGCTCAAAATCTGGTTCTGTCTCTGTTTGTGGCCAGTAAATTTGATTTTCCATCAATTTTCAGAATTATTCTACTGGGTAGGGTTGAAAATTGGGGCATTTTTAATTGGTTTAGAGAGATGCTGGTTTGGGTGGGTCTTAGGGAGGTTTTCCATGTAAAGAGAAATAAAATATTGATTAAAATCAAGATGTTTTCCATGCAAAGAGAAATTAATTAAAATCAAGACGTTTTCCATGTAAGGAGAAATAAAATATTGATTAAAATCAAGATGTTTTCCATGTAAAGAGGAATAAAATATTGATTAAAATCAAGATGTTTTCCATGCAAAGGGAAATAAAATATTGATTAAAATCAAGATGTTCTCCATGTAAAGAGAAATGGATTAAAATCAAGACATTTTCCATTCAAAGAGAAATAAAATATTGATTAAAATCAAGACGTTTTCCATGCAAAGGGAAATAAAATATTGATTAAAATCAAGATGTTCTCCATGTAAAGAGAAATTAATTAAAATCAAGACGTTTTCCATGTAAAGAGAAATAAAATATTGATTAAAATCAAGACCTTTTCCATGTAAAGAGAAATAAAATATTGATTAAAATCGAGACATTCTCCATGTAAAGAGAAATAAAATATTGGTTAAAATCAAGACGTTTTCCATGTAAAGAGAAATAAAATATTGATTAAAATCAAGACCTTTTCCATGTAAAGAGAAATAAAATATTGATTAAAATCGAGACATTCTCCATGTAAAGAGAAATAAAATATTGGTTAAAATCAAGACGTTTTCCATGTAAAGAGAAATAAAATATTGATTAAAACCAATGTTTTTTTTTAACCCACCCCAAACCTGGATGCTCAGAAGTCTTCTAATGATGTTCTTGAGATGAAGGTGGTGAGAGGTGCTGGGAGGAAGCTCTAGAGCTTCATGGGACATGGTGCTGGGATGTGATGTGATGGGTACCACTGGCCCTGGGGGGTGTCCCAGCACCCTATTGCTGCTGAGCACCCATCGCAGGGACCAAATGAGCCCCTCCAAGGGATTTTCCCCCCTAGAAAACCCTCCAAAGAACCGAAACTTGGCGTGGAGTGACCAGAACCAGCCCCACTGGTGGAACCCCTGATTTTCCAGCACCCCCAGTGCCCTGGGGGTGTGATTCTTGCTGGTTCATGTCCCCACTGAGCGGAAAGAGAAGCTTTACAAGAAAACCCTGGCTCAGCAAGAAATGGGGTGGGTTTTTTTTTAGGCTGTTTTTTTTGTTTTCTCTCATTTCTTTGTATTTGTGGCATGTCTACTAAAAGAAAAAAAAAAGAGCAGCTAAGGGCTGGCTGGAGGAAGGAAGGTTTATTCAAGGAGCTGTTTTCTGCTTGGCAGTTTGTGCCTTGGATTTCACAATCCTGGTGAACTCCATGTCCTGCAGGGGAGATGCTGGTGAGTCAGGAGTTTGGTGGCTCTTGGTATTTAAGGCTCCGTGCCCTGATCCCAGCTGGAAAAGCACAGGGAGAGCTTCTTGATCCCACTCTCCCAGCTGGAAAAATACAGGGAGAGCTTCTTTCTGGGGGAAAAAGTCCCCATGGAGTGGGTGAGGATGGATGGGATGGTCGAAGTGTTCACCTTGCTCTGGGGTGGACTTGGGGAGTGATGCTGTGAGGCTGGAGGATGGAGGAGGATGGAGCCAGGTTCTTTTGGGTGGTATCTAAGGATAGGACAAGGGGCTGGAACAGAGGAGGTTCCACATCAATAGGAGAAGAAACTTCTTCCCAGTGAGGGTGACAGAGCCTGGAAGAGGCTGCCCAGGGAGGTTGTGGAGTCTCCTTCTCTGGAGACATTCAAACCCCACCTGGACACATTCCTGTGGGACCTGCTCTGGGTGATCCTGCTCTACTAGATGATCTTTGGAGGTCCCTTCCAACCCTTGACACTCTGTGGTTCTGTGGTAGTGAGGGAGCTGGAGGCAAGAGCATCATGTCCTTGCAAGCAGAGTGTGATGCTGAAGGTCCCAACCAAGGGGCTGACATGGAGGATTGGGATGTGGAGAGCTTGGCTCTGTGCAGGCCATGGAGAAATCCACCAGGAGGAGATTTAGGCAGGGAAAAGCCCCCCCAGGATGGCCACGGTCAGTTTATTGAGGTTGAGGAGAAGGAGGTGACCAATTTATTGTGGTCAAGGAGGTGGTGGCACCTTTGTAGCCCATGAGGAGCAGTAGACAGGCATCTTCTAGGGCTGAGGGGATCAATACCTTTAGTATGATCACAGCTTCAATCTCCTCCATCTCTCCTCTTCTTGGGCAGCAGAACCTTCTGCTACTTCTTCCTGCACCCTTGGCTGGTTTCTTAGAAGGCTTTTGAGCCAGGCTGAAGAGCATCACCCCCTTCCATGCAGGGTGAAGAGGAGCCCAGGGATGGAGGAGGTTTGGGAGGGCTGGGGACTGAGCCCTCCTTAAGGGGCAAGGGGGGAATGACTCTGTTGGTAGCTTGTGCCTTGGCTTCTGAGAAATCAGGAAGGCTGAGCAGGATCACACCCACCCCATCACGTGGGGCCAGAGGAAGTCCAGCACCAGCCCTGGGGCAGAGGAGATGCTGGTTCCTGCAGCTCGGCCTTGGTTCCACCAAAGGGACCCTCTTCTCCTCCAAAAAACCCTGGCAGGGAGCCCACCAGCACCTCAAACTACCCAGAATCAGATGTTCTGCCTCAAAACTCCCTCAAGGTTTGGTGGGACCATGAAGATGAGCAGGGATGGGCAGCGGTTATTGCAAACATGCCAAGGAGCATCCAGGTCAGAATCATGGAATTGTTTGGGTTGGAAGAGACCTTTAAGACCATGGAGTCCAACCATTCCCCCACCACTAACCCCTGTCCCTCAGCACCACATCTCCAGGGCTTGGAAACCCCTCCAGGGATGGGGACTCCACCACATCCAGACCTTGACAACACTTTTTGGGGCAGTTTTTCCTCATCTCCAACCTAAGCCTCCCCTGGCACAACTGCTGGGGGTGAGGAAGAGAAGGGAGTTGCAGAATTTTGAGACCTTCTTCCTCATGGGCATCATTCCCTTGGAGGTAACCAAGTGGTTTTGGCATCGTTGGAGAACCAGGACAACCTCTGGCAAGGGGATGTGCTGGTCCCTTGGGCACAAGATGACACCTCCCCTTGGAGGCTGCCTCCCTGGGGTCTTCCCTGAGAAGGTTTGGCTGATGCCATCACCCTGTTCCTGGTTCCTTGAGGAGCAGAAAATCCCCTGGAAAGCCTCCCAGGTCATTTCCTTCCTACCAGATAAAGATCAACCCTCTGCCTCCTCTGGGTAGAGGAAGGATCTTTGCTCCCACCTCATGCTGGTGGCCCCAGGGTGCTGGGAAGTCCTTGGAGGGGACACAACCGCTGCTGCCAGGGTGGGCTGGGGCTTGCAGGGGTGGGCAGCTCCCCCATCTTCACCTCCCTGCCTCTGTCCTTGCAGGATGAAGCATTTTAAGGAGTGCATCAAGTTCATCCACGAGTGCCGGCTGGGTGGAGGAGGCTGCCTGGTCCACTGGTGAGAGCTGCTGCCACCACCTCGTGTCCTCTGGGAGGTGGGGGTGGGCTCCTAGAAAGTGTTTCTGATGTTAAGCATCACTTAGGGTGGGGAGGAAGAGGAGGAGAAGGTGAGGAACACTTGCCTGGAGCCACCCATGCCCTTGCAGCTCCTAACCCTACTAGAACCCCAGCAAGAGAGGTTGTCCACGGGAATCATAGAATCATTTTGATTGGAAAAGACCTTTAAGGTCATGGACTCCAACCGTTCCCCCATCCCTGCCAGGGCACCACTAACCCCTGGCCCTCAGCACCACATCTCCACCCCTTGGAAACCCCTCCAGGGCTGGGGACTCCACCACTGCCCTGCCCACCACCAAATTGTTCCTCAGCTCCAACCTCAACCTCCCCTGGGGCAACTTGAGGCCACTTCTTGCCCTGTCACTTGTTCCTTGGGAGGAGACCAACCCCACCTGGCTCCAACCTCCTTGCAGGGAGTTGTTGAGACCCAGAAGGTCTCTCCTGAGCCTCCTTTTCTCCAGGCTCAACCCCCCCAGCTCCCTCATACGATGCACCCCATGGATGTCCCTTGCTGTGGGGCCACCCCAGCCTCCATGGGGGGTGGGAATACCCATCCCTGACCCTTCTCCACCCCTCTGCCCCAGCCTGGCAGGGGTGTCCCGCAGCACCACCATCCTGGTGGCTTACCTGATGACGGTGACCGAGCTGGGCTGGGACACCTGCCTGGCTGCCACCAGGGCCGTGCGCTCCTACGTCAGCCCCAACCTTGGCTTCCAGCAGCAGCTGCAGGAGTACGAGGTGACCTTGCTGCAGGAGGTATGTCCCGTGCTGATGTCCCCTCATAGAGGTGCCTGCAGAGCTTGCAAACCCTCCTGGCTCCTTTGCATGCTGGGACCAGCTGCTTGCCCAAAGTGGCCCTTTTGCATGATGTTTATTACCTGGGGGTTTGGGGTTTTGCATGAAAAAACCCCAAAATTAAAATAAAAGAAGAAGTGCCTGGATAGGGACGGGGTAACCAGCATCACCAGCGTGATCCCTTCCAGCCTAAAACATTCTGTGGCTTAAAAAAAAGCTCTTTAAACCCCCAGAGAGCTCAGGCAGGAGGGATGAGGGAGTAACAAGTCCCCCTGGAGCCCTGGGGAGGGTGTTGGGATGGTTCCCAGGAATGCTGGAGGAGGAAAGGGGGAGAGGAGAGGGAGGAGCAGCTTTGGGATGTCTGGGTGTGCTTGGATCAGGTTGGGCTCAGCAGAGGACTTTCAGAGGCAGGCGACAGACAGGAGCAAGTGTTGATGGAGAACTTCTCCTCTCCCTTCCCCAAATGATGTGGAGCAGGGGGTTTGAGGAGGGGAGAAGCCCTGGCTGGGTGGGTTCCCATCCTGTGCAAGGGAGGGATGTTGTTGTAGCTGAGCCAGGCTGGATGCCAGCAGCTGGAGTGACAGTGGCACGTTCACTAGTTGCTCTCAGAGCTCCACTTTTGACCCAGAAAACCTTCAAAAGCCAAGGGAAAGACCTTTAAAAGCAGAGCTCCCACCCAGCTCCTTGGTTGCCCTCCAGCCTCCCACACCAGACCCTGCTCCTCTTCCCAGCACCAGGCTCCTCAGTGAAGGACCAAGGTCCCCAACTGCTCTAGGAGGTCACACAGGACCTCTACAACTCAACCTATACAAGGCATCTCACAACCCTAAACATGGTCCCACCCCTGGAGATGAAGCCCCACCACGTGCTGCAGCCACCAGCATCACTCCATGGCTCCATGGTGAATGGTCAGCGGGGACCTGGTGGTTCCTCTGTCCACGCTGAGCCCTTCAAGGGGATTTCTGTCCATCTTAGGGACAGCATGTGACGCTGCCCTAAATGTCAGCTCCTTCCCCTGCTGTGGGGTTCCCTTCCTTGGGTCCCTCACGTGAGGGATGCTGCCCTGCCCACGGAGGAGGGTGGGACGTGGTCCAAGGGATTACAAAACACCCTCCCCCATGCTGGAGATTCCCTGTGGGGCTTCCCCTGGCCAGACCAGCTCTCTTCCTACACTCTGGCCCCATTCCAGCACAGCCCATGACGTGGGGCTCACTCTGCTCCCTCCCTCCATCCTCCTGCTCCCCAAATCCAGGCTGGGCTCAGCAGGCACCAGATTTTCCTCCTTTTTCCTCAGATGCAGCTTTTTCAGCCCCACAAAGTTTCACTGGAGGCTTTGGAAGCATTTCCCTGGAAACACCAAAGGCAGAGCCAAGGGTGGAGGTGCTTGGATGTGTTGGGGTTTTTGTTTGGACCCATGGGGTTTAGGCAGAGCTGCCTTTTCCTTGAAACATTCCCCCCGAGCAGAGCTTGGGGTGGCCCTCATGGGACCTTTTCTTCACAGAAAAACTCATCAAGTCCTGGAACTGGCTGCCCAGGGGCAGTGGTGGAGTCCCCAGCCCTGGAGGGGGTTCCAAGATGTGGTGGCTGAGGGACATGGGTTAGTGGTGCCCTGGCAGGGATGGGTTCATGGTTGGACTCCATGACCTTAAAGGTCCCTTCCAACCAAAATAATTCTATGAATTCTCTGACTCTGTGGGCGGGTGGCTGCTGGGGATGAAGATTGGGTGCTGGAGAGGGGAGGGCTCTGCCATTACTCACCCACAGCTGCCTTTGGAGAAGAGGAAGAGCCAGGGTGGCTGCTCCAACCCTGCTCCCTGCTCCCCCCCTGCTCCTTCCACCTTTGCCAGGAGAAGGGATTTGAGGGCTGGGGGTCCCCTGGGGTGGTGGGCACCATAATCACCTACCTATGTGGCCAGGAACCCCTGGGACCACAAGGGTCCTGCACCTTGCTGCATGCCAAGCAGCAGTTGACTTGCTCACCCTGACTGTGGGAGGTCACACCTTGTTCCCATGTGTATCTTTAGGTGTTTTCCTGGTGGTTTTCTGGTGGGCAGGTAGGATGTAGAAGCAAGAGCATCATGACCTGAGCTCCAGCTCTTTCCTAGAATAGAAAAGAGCTTAAATTCCCCCATTTTTCCCAGCTGCCATGGGAACATGGTGCTTGGGAGCAGACATGGATGAGGGCTGAGGAGCAAACCCCTCATTTCTTGTTGGATAAAACCTGCCAGGAACAGCTCGATCCTTCTGAGGACCTCCTGGGAACCTCCCCGTGGTGCCTCAGTTTCCTCGATGCAGAGCAGAGACCCTGGGAGGGTAGAAATGGGGAAGATGCTCTCAGGGCCCTGGCCAGCTGGCCCCTGGCTGCAGGAAGCTCTCCCCAAGCGTGCAGCTGTGGTTTGGGGCTGGCAAATGGTGCTTGTCGAGGCTGGGGGGATAAAGAAGGAAGGAAGGGACCAAGACCAGCAGCAGGATGACGGGTAAGGTTAGAAAAGGAAGTGGGTGAGCTCAGAGAAACCCGTGTAGATGTGAGAGAGGGCACAGATGGGCATCTGGGGGATGGATTTGTCCTGCCCTGGTGCTGGCACAGCTTGGCCAGGCTGCTCCATCCCCTCTGGGGCCATCCCTGATGGGATGGGTGCTCCTGGAGAGAAGAGGAGGAGGGCAGGGAGTTGGTGGCCAGCGCTGGAGGAAACGGGTTCAACCACTTCTTGCTCTGGCTTTAAAGGGAAACGCCTGGAAGCAGCAGCAGCAGCAGCAGCAGCAGCAGCAGGGGGGGGCTTCCCCTGGGGTCCCACCAGCTCCTCCCCTCCTTCCCTGGATGGTGGGACACAGCTCTGAGGCTGGGTGGTGGGTGCCAGACCTTGGTGGCCAGGCTGGTCTCCCCATGAACTTCATCGCTGGTCTCCCCATGGTCTTCATCCCTTCACGTGGTTTGCACAGGAGGGATGTTCCCCCCCATGAGCAGCTTGCCCTAAATCCTGCCCCCAAATCCAACCCCAAATCCTTTGGGACTCACTTCCAAGGGGTTGTTTTCTAGCAAGGACACCAGACTCTTGGGGTCCACCTCCAACTCCTTGCTTGCTTGCAGGCAGCAGCCATGGGGAATCCTGCTGGCTGAGGGAGTGGATTTGGGAAATCCAGGCATTCCCAGTGGAAATCCCCTCGGCCCCAGCTGCAGGAGGGAGGGAGAGATGGCTGAGAGTCGCTCTCAGACTTTCTCCTTCTGCAGCTTGTGGTCCTCACACATTCAGCAGCCCCGTGTCTGTCCCAGCACCACCTCATGCCATGGCTCTGATGCTTGGTCCATGGCTGGACCATCTCGCACCCATGATGCCCTCCATCCTTTCTGCCAGGTGTTTGGTGTTGCTGGGTGTGCTCCTACTGCTCATCCCAGTAAACCCTGCTTGTTGGAGCGGCCAGTTCCCAGCTACTTAATGGGTTTACCAGGGAGCTGCTCAATGCCCCATCCCTGGAACCATTCTAGGTGAGGTTGACCAAGGTTCTTTAATTGCAGATGTCCCTGCTCGATGCAGGGGGGTTGGACGAGACCATTAAAGGTTCCTTTGAACCCAAACCGGTCTGAGATTCTATGCTTAGGAGGACACTGAAGCCCTGCCTGCCCCTCCTGAGCTGGCACGGTGTGTCCTGGCCGAGGTGCCCACGCTCTCAGTTGCTGCAAGCTTGGCCCCATCTGGTTCTTTCTCATCCCAGCAGTAGCGGGAAGCATTTCTACAGCCCAGCTCTTCCTTCCCAGCCCTCTCCAGACCTCAGCCTGCTGCCAGCTGGCCCTGGGCCACCAACTCCTGCCTCCAGAGCAGCTTCTGCAGCTGGGGGAGGGTGGACGCACACGAGAAGAACTCCTCCACCACACCCAGCCCACCTCCACATGCAAGAGCTAACTTGGCCATGCAGGGAGCTCAGCCTGTCCCACGGTGGGGGGGAAGAGAAGCTTTTTTTTATGGGAATTTGGGCACACAAGGAACAGCAGCAGCTTCTTGGCAATGGGAAGTAAATAAAGCCGCAGCCAGCGTGAGAAGCTGAGGATGCTGCCAGCTCTCCACGTCCATCCGTGCCAGGCTGGGGATGCAAGGAGGGCTTGTTGGGGCCACATCTCTCGTGGTGGGAAATTGGGACCTTTCTGCTCACTGGGGATGCTTTGGTCTTGGTTTTGGCTGGGGTGCAGTGGGCGTTGCCCTTGCTTGGCTTGACGCTGTGCACCAGAGCTGGGAATATCTCAGCCCTTGGTGACCCCAACAACCTCTTTTGGGTCATGTCCTTGCAGTATCGTGCTTGGATCCGTCGTGACTATGGCAGGAATCCCTTCCAGGACCAGGAGGAGCTGCAGGGCTTGCTGGCCGGGCAGGAGCAGAGGCAGCTGGAGCAGCAGCTGGGGAGCAGGGCTGGCTCCTGGCTCCACTCCCCAGCTCCCACCTCCCCGCTCCCCTCCCATGCGGGTGGCACCAGCAGAAGCAGATGGATGGACAGATAAGCAGATGGCTGCTCACAGGCCCTGGAGGGGGGGAAAACTCAAGTCTTCCCTTTGCCAAGTGCCCATGGGGGTTCCCATCTGGGGCAGGAGCAGCCAACGTTGTCCTCAGCCATGGGCAATGGGGGGGTCAGGACTCAGACACCCTCCTCTTGGCTGCTGGCTCTCTGGGCAAGGCAGTTAATTGATGGGAGTGTCTTGCTCTGCCCCATTCCCCTGTTCTCCATCACCCCGAGCAGCAGCGAGCCCCATCCCTCCCTCCAGGACCACGATACTTGGATGCTCCTCTGGTAGGACACAGCCCTTGGAAAGCCAAGGTGGGAGGAGATGGGGAGAGGCCACCTCGTCTTCTGCTTGGCAGTGAAGCTGAGCATTGAGGCTGCCCCGAGGAGGGAGGGATGAGTCCTGGGGTGTGGGGGTGCTGCCAAGCCCAGCATCACCCCATGGGATGGGGAGAGGAGCTGGAGACATTGCAGATAACCCCTCGTCTGGACTTTCCTGGGCCAGCCTGTCCTTGGCAGATGTCTCTCTGGCATTTTTCTTCACCCACCCTCCCAGGAAGGGGGGAAATCCAGCAGGGCCAGAAGGCTGCCCATCCCCACCACCTCCATCCCAGAGCTGGATTGGGTTTGGGTTTCCCCTGCTTGCAGCAGAAGCCAATGGCTCCATTGAACTCAGTTGGCCCACAGACCAATTTAACAACCTTCTTAAGACTGAAAAACCATCTCCATGCCCCTTTTTTTCATCCCAAATGGACACAAAGTGTGGGGTCCCTACCTTCCTTTACCAGGACTCCCCATATCCATCCTCCAAGGGGGGGTCCCAACCCTTGTAGATGTTAAACCTCCAACTTTTCCACCCCAGTTCGGCCTTTTCCTATAAATACCTTTCTGGGCTTCTCAAAAAAGATCTGCTCTTGCAACCCTTTCTGAGAAGAAGATGCTTAAATAAAATATTTCTAGGAATTCCCTTAATGAAAATTTCTGGGTACTTGGGATGTGGCAGCCCTGGGGGGTGACTCTCCCAGCTCCAAATAAAGAGGAGAGTGATTCAAAACAGTGGGATGCCTGGTCTTGATTTGTGGTGTTCCTGGTAGGAATGGAGGGATGGATGGACTGACACGACCACTCTGCTGCTGTTTCCTATTTTTTTCTTGATGAGCACCACCAAGGAAATGAAGTTTAAAGGCTCAATGTTTAGATATAACGTGTAGAATTCCAGGAAAAAAATTAGGGGGGCTTTTCCTTGTGTTTGTAGGTTGAGGAAAGGGTCCTTTGGGCTGTTTTCCTACCTGGAGGTACCTCCTGGTTGGTGCCTGGGATGGGATCAAGGAGCAGAAATGCTGTTGATGGAGAGGACTGGTGGGGAGCTGAGCAAACTGGGCTGATACTGGGATTTAATGCCCCCGTTATCATTTTAGGAAGCAGAAAAATGGAACTTGAGCAGAGGGAAAAAAAAGAGAAGAAAAGTGGTTTCTGGGGTTAATAGGAAGTCATTGGAGATGTGTGATAAGCAGAGATTAGATGTGCAGGAGGTGAGATAACCCCCGTGGGGTGCTGCCCTCACCCCAAACAAGTTTCTCCTCCTGCTCACATGGAACCTCCTGGGTTCCACTTGGTGCCCGGTGCCCCTTGTCCTGCCCCTGGGCACCCCTGATAAGAGTCTGGCCCCAACCTCTTGATCCAACCCCTTTAGCTCTTGATCAGCATTGACCAGATCCCCTCTGAGGCTTCTCAAACAGCATCTTCTAAGCCAGATTCCCCCACATTTCAGAGGGGTCCCAGAAGAATAGATATTTTCCCACTCTGTGGGACTTGTGGTGGCTTTAGGACTTCTGGGCACTGGGAGACCCCTGGAACAGGTAGAACCAGACTGGTTTCCAGTTCTTTCTGCATCGTGAAGAGCAGGACTCCTCACCCCAGGATTCTATGAGTCCATGATTCCATTTTTCCATGATCTTATGATTCTAAGAGTCCATGATCCTATGATTCTATGAGTCCATGATCCTATGATCCTATGATTCTATGATTCTGTGATTCTATGATTCCATGATTCTGAGTCCATAATTCCATGATTCTATGATTGATCCTATGATTCCATGATTCTATGATTCTGTAATTCTAGGATTCCATGATTCTATAATTCTATGTTTCCACAATTCCATGATTCTATAATTCCATGATTCCACAATTCCATAATTCTATGATTCCACAATTCCATGATTCTATGATTCTGAGATTCCATGATTCTATTATTCTATCATTCCATGATTCTCTGATTCTCCAATTCTATCATTAGACAAAGCCCCTTTAGAATATCCCAAATTTGCCAGAATTTTAACAAAATAAACAATTTCTTACTCCTCTGGTCAACGTGGGGAGACAGACCCAGTGTGGACTGGTCTGGGAGTGGGGAGACTGGTCTGGGACTGGGGATGGATTGATCTGGGGCTGGGGAGACTGGTCTGGGGCTGAGGGTGGACTGACTGGGGACTGGGGAGACTGATTTGGGGCTGCGGATGGACTGGACTGGTACTGGGGTGACTGGTCTGGGGCTGTGGACTGGTACTGGTGAGACTGGTCCGTGACAGGATNAGAAGCCAATGGCTCCATTGAACTCAGTTGGCCCACAGACCAATTTAACAACCTTCTTAAGACTGAAAAACCATCTCCATGCCCCTTTTTTTCATCCCAAATGGACACAAAGTGTGGGGTCCCTACCTTCCTTTACCAGGACTCCCCATATCCATCCTCCAAGGGGGGGTCCCAACCCTTGTAGATGTTAAACCTCCAACTTTTCCACCCCAGTTCGGCCTTTTCCTATAAATACCTTTCTGGGCTTCTCAAAAAAGATCTGCTCTTGCAACCCTTTCTGAGAAGAAGATGCTTAAATAAAATATTTCTAGGAATTCCCTTAATGAAAATTTCTGGGTACTTGGGATGTGGCAGCCCTGGGGGGTGACTCTCCCAGCTCCAAATAAAGAGGAGAGTGATTCAAAACAGTGGGATGCCTGGTCTTGATTTGTGGTGTTCCTGGTAGGAATGGAGGGATGGATGGACTGACACGACCACTCTGCTGCTGTTTCCTATTTTTTTCTTGATGAGCACCACCAAGGAAATGAAGTTTAAAGGCTCAATGTTTAGATATAACGTGTAGAATTCCAGGAAAAAAATTAGGGGGGCTTTTCCTTGTGTTTGTAGGTTGAGGAAAGGGTCCTTTGGGCTGTTTTCCTACCTGGAGGTACCTCCTGGTTGGTGCCTGGGATGGGATCAAGGAGCAGAAATGCTGTTGATGGAGAGGACTGGTGGGGAGCTGAGCAAACTGGGCTGATACTGGGATTTAATGCCCCCGTTATCATTTTAGGAAGCAGAAAAATGGAACTTGAGCAGAGGGAAAAAAAAGAGAAGAAAAGTGGTTTCTGGGGTTAATAGGAAGTCATTGGAGATGTGTGATAAGCAGAGATTAGATGTGCAGGAGGTGAGATAACCCCCGTGGGGTGCTGCCCTCACCCCAAACAAGTTTCTCCTCCTGCTCACATGGAACCTCCTGGGTTCCACTTGGTGCCCGGTGCCCCTTGTCCTGTCCCTGGGCACCCCTGATAAGAGTCTGGCCCCAACCTCTTGATCCAAACCCTTTAGCTCTTGATCAGCATTGACCAGATCCCCTCTGAGGCTTCTCAAACAGCATCTTCTAAGCCAGATTCCCCCACATTTCAGAGGGGTCCCAGAAGAATAGATATTTTCCCACTCTGTGGGACTTGTGGTGGCTTTAGGACTTCTGGGCACTGGGAGACCCCTGGAACAGGTAGAACCAGACTGGTTTCCAGTTCTTTCTGCATCGTGAAGAGCAGGACTCCTCACCCCAGGATTCTATGAGTCCATGATTCCATTTTTCCATGATCTTATGATTCTAAGAGTCCATGATCCTATGATTCTATGAGTCCATGATCCTATGATCCTATGATTCTATGATTCTGTGATTCTATGATTCCATGATTCTGAGTCCATAATTCCATGATTCTATGATTGATCCTATGATTCCATGATTCTATGATTCTGTAATTCTAGGATTCCATGATTCTATAATTCTATGTTTCCACAATTCCATGATTCTATAATTCCATGATTCCACAATTCCATAATTCTATGATTCCACAATTCCATGATTCTATGATTCTGAGATTCCATGATTCTATTATTCTATCATTCCATGATTCTCTGATTCTCCAATTCTATCATTAGACAAAGCCCCTTTAGAATATCCCAAATTTGCCAGAATTTTAACAAAATAAACAATTTCTTACTCCTCTGGTCAACGTGGGGAGACAGACCCAGTGTGGACTGGTCTGGGAGTGGGGAGACTGGTCTGGGACTGGGGATGGATTGATCTGGGGCTGGGGAGACTGGTCTGGGGCTGAGGGTGGACTGACTGGGGATTGGGGAGGACTAGTCTGGGACTGGGGTGACTGGTTTGGGAGTGGGGAGATTGATGTGGGAGTGGGGAGACTGGTCTGCTACTGGAGATGGAATGATCTGGGGCTGGGGAGACTGGTTTGGGGCTGAACTGATTTGGGATTGGAGAGGACCAGTCTGGGACTGGGGTGACTGGGTTGGGGCTGAGGATGGACTGGTTTGGGAGTGGGGAGACTGGTCTGGGACTGGAAATGGATTGATCTGGGGCTGGGGAGACTGGTCTGGGGCTGAGGGGGGACTGATTTGGGACTGGGGAGACTGATTTGGGACTGAGGATGAACCGATTTGGGACTGGGGAGACTGGTTTAGGCTGAGGATGGACTGATTTGGGACTGGGGAGACTGATTTGGGGCTGCGGATGGACTGGACTGGTACTGGGGTGACTGGTCTGGGGCTGTGGACTGGTACTGGTGAGACTGGTCCT
>VYZX01015856.1:29957-45038 GCA_013401335.1 Brachypteracias leptosomus | reverse complement strand
GCTCCCGCGGCGCGGGGGCGGGAGCCCCCCCCTTGCCCGGCCCCTCAGTGGGCGGTCCCCGCCTCTGGCCCCGCCCCTCTCCCCAGTCAGCTGATTTCTAGGAAACGCGCGCGCTTCACAGAAAGCGGCGCCGGCCGCGCGCGACCCACTGGCGGCCTCCCATTGGACCGCCGGAGAAACAGGCGGCTCCCTATTGGTCAGAGCGGCCGCGGAAGGCGGCTCGCTATTGGTTGAAGGGGCTCGGGGGCGGGGGCAGCACTGGCTCCGCCCCCTCCGCCCTATTATAAAAGGGCAGGCGCCGGGGGGGGCGCGCCCGGAGTCGTGGAGGGGAGCGGAGAGAAGGTACCGGAGAACGTGGCTGGGGAGCGGGGCTGGGGGGTCGGGAACGGGGGTTTGGGGTGTGGGGTGACCCCAGCCTGTGACCCACAGCCTGGGGAGGTGCTGCCACGCGTTGTTTGAGGGCCAAGCTTGAGATGGGTGGGTTGGGGAGGGCTTGGTGGTGGGCTGCGAGGTGGTGGTGTGGTGGTGGTGGTAGTGGTCTTCTGGCTGTTTGTGTCTCCTGGTGTGAGGCTGGTTCACAGGTTGTTGAGTAGGAAGGACTCCTGTGTGTGCTGGTGGCAGCTTGAAGGGCTTGGCCAGCTTTTAATGGAGGGGAAAGGGAGGGGTGAGAAGAAGCTTTCTAGAAAAGTGATTTAGAAGAGAGTCCTGTTCCAACAAGTGTTTCTGAGGCTCTTCATCTTGGTTTGACTTGCCCAGAGAGATTGTGGGTGCTCTATCTATGGAAATACTCAAAGCCAGTTTGGTTGGAGCTTTGAGGAACCTGCTCTAGTTGAAGATGTCCCTGCCCATGGCGAGAGAGTTGGAACTAGATGATATTTAAGGTCTCTTCCCACCCAGCCCATTCTATGAGCTCAGGTACTTTGGTGTGGAAGCTTCCAGAGAGCCTGTGTGTACCCCTGTCCCTCTAGGCATGAGCTCTACCATGTGCTTTGGGACATCCAGCTCTGGAGGGGCAGCTGGGATCCAGAGCTGTGCCCCCAGTGTTGTGTTGGTTGTTGGTGTTAGCCTGAAACATCCTCAAAATCAGAGGCTGGGGAGGTTTGTGTGTCCTACAGCAGTGGAGAAGGAACAGAAGTTGGTGACTCTGAGCTGGTGTGAGCCTGTGGCAAAGCAGGGACTGCTGAGTCTCAAGCTGGGCTGGAGACATCCTCATCTTCTCTCCAAAACCTTCTCATGGCGTAGTAAATAAAAAAAGGAGAGGTAGTCCTGTAAAATTTGGAAAGCTGTGAGCCCAAAAGACCTGGAGGGCTGATATTGAAGCTACTGGTGTCTTCTGCCAGGCCACCAACTTCTAAAGTCCCTACAGGTCTTGCCATGGAGGTGATGGGATTCTGGGAGGGTTCAGCCTGGACCTTTGCTTCCGGCTGGGCAGTTTGAGCTTTCTCTTGGATTGTCAACAAGGTCAACCAGAGATTTTGGCTAAAAATGGCCCAAGGTCCTCAGCAAGGGTGGCTTGACTTCACCCTGCTCTTCCATGCGTTGGTGCTCAGTTTGAGAGGTGGGTTGTGTGGTCCTCACCCCTGTGGTGACTCCAAGGGCTGCCTGGAACCAGTATCTGCTCCCCAAACAAGTAGTGCCCAACAAGAGGGGCTGTTGGCTCCTGTGTGCCAAGACCAAGGGGGGACAGCACTTGGCTCCCATCTCCTCCAGATGTTGACGGGTGCCTGCCCTGGGATGGCTTCTCCTGGTGTCACTTGCTCAGGTGACAGCATCAGGTTCTTTAATTCTCATTTATCTACTACTTATGCCACTTCTCCTGCAGCAAAATAAGTAAGCAGAGCCCCAAGTTGGCTTGTTTGGGTGAGCAGAGCTTTGGATGATAGAACTGGAGGAAGGAACTCCTAGAAAACTGCCTTAATTTGTTAGAAAACAAAAATTAAAGGGCAGAGGTTGACATGTGGGACCTGCAGGGCCACCAAGAGCTGCTGCCTCTGCAGGGAGCGCCCTCCCCATGGCAAACCCTTGACCTCCTGGCCCCCAGTTTGTGGTGGGGGGGAGCTAACTGGGCTTGGACCTCTTGCTCCAGGCAGGATGTGTGACCGCAACGGAGGGCGGCGGCTGCGGCAGTGGCTGATTGAGCAGATTGACAGTGAGCTCTACCCGGGGCTCATCTGGGAGAACGAGGAGAAGACCATGTTCCGCATCCCCTGGAAGCATGCAGGGAAGCAGGACTACAACCAGGAGGTGGATGCTTCCATCTTCAAGGTAGGACCAAGAGGTCTCCACAGCTCCACTGCTCTGCGATGCCGTTTGTCCCTTGCTGGGAGGTGGGAGGTGTCCATCTTCTCCATGGGCTTTGCATGGAGACCCTTGCAGGAGATGCTTCACCTCAGAGTTGGTCTTCTAGACTCTTTGGAGGGTATATTTTCTTTTTTTTGCTGAATGGTGCCAGTTTTAGGGTGGTTTTCAGCACATTAGGTCTGACATGAGGAGCTCCCCTTGACCTCCTCTAAACTTTTCAGAGAAGGTCAAGAAGAGCATATCCAGAACTTTCCTGGATGTGCTCCCCTTGACCTCCTCTAAACTTTTCTGGATGTGCTCCCCTTGACCTCCTCTAAACTTTTCAGGTTGTCCTTGAGTGGATTTACCAAAAAAACCCAAAGATTTTGGAGGAAGGGAGGAAGTTTGGGATTTCATTAAGAGGGGGGGATTTCCAGTTTTGGGGGAAAAAAAAACCTGGAAAATTCCATCTTGCATTGAAAAGGTCGGACTCTCCCCCAGGAATTCCCTTCCCTCTGCTCCCAGTTCCAAGTATCTACTGGTGAGTGAGTTCAGTGTCAGAGCAGTGGTGGCTGGATGGGAGCACTGGGTTAGGAGGATTGCACCCAGCCATCCAAAAATAGATATTTATATATAAATTAACTATGTATCTTTAAAAAAAATACATATTCTTTAAAAAAACCCCACATTTTGTGCTCTCCCTTCAGTGGCAAAATAGTTTTTCCCCCAAAAAGCACAAATCTTAAAGAAACCAACTTTAATTTATTAATCAGGAGCTGGAAAATGAAGTTTATTGCCTTTTAATTGAGGTGTTACCAGGTCCTTAGGAACATCACTGCTCCAGCCACTGTTCCTCACATCCCCAGCAGCTCCTGAGCTGTTGGTGTGGAGGTGAAGCTGCTTGTTGTGCTCTTTTTGAAGTCTGGGTGCTTCAGCCCTTCCTGGGTGCCTTTTTGGGGCAGGTGATGATGGTTGACCCCCAGATCTCCATCCCCATGGGTGGTGGGTGAGAACATGCCCCCAATCCAGGAGCAAAGCCACAAATGGGATAGTGGAGAGGGGAGAAGATGGGGAGAACAAGATGTAAAGTCCTCTCTGCACCCCCAGCTCCTTCCCTGCTAGGGCTGAGGGGGTTTGCAGAGCTTGTGTGGAGGATAATTTGAATTTTTGTTGGTTTTTTTTAGGCCTGGGCTGTTTTCAAAGGCAAGTTCAAGGAAGGTGACAAAGCTGAACCAGCCACCTGGAAGACGCGGCTGCGCTGTGCTCTGAACAAGAGCCCTGACTTTGAGGAGGTGACAGACAGGTCCCAGCTGGACATCTCTGAGCCCTACAAGGTCTACAGGATCGTGCCAGAGGAGGAGCAGAAATGTGAGTGTCTCACTAAAGGGCCTGTCCCTTGGTGCAGGTGACCACAGGCTTGTGCTGCTGACCTCCATCTGAGCAGAGCTTCCTGGCCAGGCTCTGCTCTTGTGCTGTGGCCACGTTGCTCACCCTGCTCTGCAGGATATGATGTCCCCTGTGTCACTGTGGCCTTCCTCAGACAGGCTTTTCTACCCCCTAAATGTTCTAATCTTAAAGAAAGCAACTTTCATTTATTAATCAGCTGGAAAAGAAGGTTTATTACCTTTTAATTGAGGTGTTACCAGCTCAACTTAGGAAATAGGGGGGAAATTCAGTGTAGAATTGGAAGGGACCTTAAAGATCATCTAGTTCCAGCATCACAAACTTCCACCCCATAAAGATGTTGGAGAAGCAAATCCCAAATCCTTCTCCACTTGAACAGGAACTTAAGCCCCAACCTTTTATCCCCCCCAACATCTTTTCAGGGTGATGGGAGGGAGCTGCAACAAATCCCTTCTTCTTGCCAGCACTGATTAGAGCAGCAGGAGTCTCCCAGAGAGGAGCTGCTGCTGCAGCACAGGTCATTCTAATTATACCTCTCTGTGGTTAGGGGTGTGAGTGCTTTTGTTGAACCTTTTTTAAAGTAAAATAACCTGTGAAAAAAAATAATCTGGCTGTCAGGAAATCTGCCTTTAGCATCTTGGTCTCCTCCAGCCACGTTCACACGAAGGGACTCGCTGCTGCTATGCAAATGGCACTGCAGGTTCCCACCACACTCGGGGGGGGCTGGTGGAAAAAAGGAGAAGCAGCAGCAGCCTCAGTCTCTGGGGTGCTCAGAAAAAGCCCAACCCCCTCCCCTGCTCCAGCTCTCTGCAACAGGCTGGATTTTTGAGCTGTGTTGCTGTGGGATGGGTTGTAAACTGTTTTTTTGGGCCCAAAAAAGCAGCTCTGGGTGAGGCTGGAAGGATCTGCTGTGAGGTGCTGGGTTGGGGTGGTTGGTTTCATAATTTTTGTGGGGTAAAAGGCTTCTCAAAGCCAGTTGTGTTGGGGTTGTGCTTGTCCTCACTCCATCCTGGCTTCTCCTGCCAGGCAAAGCAGGCATGGCCAATGGGAGCAGCCTCAACGATGTCACGGAGATGGACTGCAGCTCCTCAGCCATTGATGAGCTCATGAAAGAGGTGAGACCTCCTGGGGGCTGTGGGGAACCTCAGCCAAGAGTGGGTGGGTGCTGTGGGGTTGCCTGAAGTGCTGTCTTCCTAAAACTCAACCTGCAAAGCTTTAGGGCATCAGCCCTGGTGGGTTCTGCAGCTCTCCCGTGTGAGCCAGCACCAGGACATGGTGGTGATGGATGATTTGTGCTTTTGATTTGCATCAGGACAGGAGAGACCTTTGCTGGGGGGGGTCAGAGGCTGTTTTGCAGCTCTCTTCCCCTTCTTGGTGGTGTCACCTTTGGGCTGCTTCTGCTGGGTAGCTCTTGAGGGTGTTATCTGAGTGCACAGCCTGGGGAACACCAAACTTGGCCTTTCTAATCCCATTTGGAGCCTCTCCAAGTGTCTTGGTGCAGGGCAGTGGCTGCCCAAGGCATCAAACCTGCTCTGATCTTGGTGTCTGGTCTCCCCCAGCCTCCCTGTGTCGATGACTACCTGGGGATCATCAAGAGAAGCCCCTCACCCCCCCAGGAGACCTGCAGAAACCCTCCCATACCCGACTGGTGGGTGCAGCAGCCCAGCCCTGGTAAGTAGGTGGCACCATGTGTGGTGTTTTTTCTGGCCCTCAAATTTTGGTCCCATAAAAGCTCCCCATAGAGCAATGCCTGAAGGACACCAGTTATATTTTATTTTCCTTATTAAGTATAATTAAAAGTGCTAATTCTGAGCTCTGTGGTTGGTACCAGGTGTTCAACCTGGAGGTTAAATCACTTGAGTGTTTGGGGGGAGGTGGGAAGCTTGATGTGCTTGGGAGAGAGCACTAAGGAGCTGGTGGAGGGGATCAGGGTCTGGGAGATGGACATTTAGGCTCAACTTGGCTTCCTCTGCCCAACAGCCTTGCCCCTGATGAATGGATACTCCAGCTACGAGCAGCATCATTCAGGTAAGGCTCTGAACTGTGGCCATCAAAGGTCCTTCTGGGGCTCAGTGTTGGGTGTGTGGTGGCAGAAGGTGGCTCTGCCCCTTCAAGATCATCTCGTTCCAACCCATGGCAGGGACACCTCCCACTACATCAGTTGCTCACGGCCCCAGCCAGCCTGGCCTTCCAAATGTCCAGGGATGGGGCTTCCACCACCTCTCTGGGCAACCTGGCCCAGTGTCTCCCCTCCCTCCTGGGCAAGAACTTCTTCCTAACGTCTCATCTGAATCTCCCCACCTCTAGTTTTGAGCCATGATGTCCTCTAGCAAGCAGGTCTCCACCACCAAGTGAGACTTGTTCCCAGGAAATCACCCCTGGGCACCACAGTGAAGAGCAAATGGGGTTTATCTTCTGATGGGTGATGTTCATGCCTGTCCCTCTCCCAGGTTACTCCCAGATGGTGATCAGCTTCTTCTATGGTGGGAGGCTGGTGGGCCACATCACCACCTCGTGCTCTGAGGGCTGCAGGATCTCCCTCAGCCAGCCCTCCAGCCATGGTGAGAAGCTCTACGCCTCTGATGCCCTGGAGCATGTGAGGTTCCCTTCTGCTGACACCATCCAGAACGACCGCCAGAAGCAGATCACCAGGAAGCTCTTTGGGCACCTGGAGAGGGGTGTCCTGCTGCACAGCAACAAGCAGGGCATCTTCATCAAGAGGCTGTGCCAGGGCAGGGTCTTCTGGAGTGGCAACACCATGGTCTACAAGGACAGGCCCAACAAACTGGACCGGGATGAGGTGGTGAAGATATTTGACACCAACTTGTTCTTCAGAGGTTTGTAGGAGCATTTCCCTCTTTCTCTTCATTTATTTGGTGGGGTTGAAAGGGTGGAAGCCCTTGGAGCACTTTGGGGTCATCACTGATGGGTTACCAAGTGCTCTGGATGAGCAGCTGATGCCACCCAATCATAGAATCCACCCAATCATAGAATCCACCCAATCATAGANGATCAGCAGAATCCACCCAATCATAGAATCCACCCAATCATAGAATCCACCCAATCATAGAATCCACCCAATCATAGAATCCACCCAATCATAGAATCCACCCAATCATAGAATCCACCCAATCATAGAATCCACCCAATCATAGAATCCACCCAATCATAGAATCCACCCTGGAAGGGACCTCTAGAGGTCATCTTGGCCAACCTCCCTACACAAGTAGGGACATCTCTACCTAGGGCAGGTTGCTCATCAAGCCTGATGGGACAGGAGGGGACAACCTGGTGCTTCACCACTTAAACACCTCCCAGTTGGAGGCTTTGCATGACAAAACTGCCTTCTCCTGAGCCCCTGGCTCTCTTCCATGGCCCCAAAGCTGTGCAGCAGCTCATGGCAGGCAGGTTCTAACCCTTGTCTTCTCCTTGCAGAGCTGCAGCAGTACTACAACAACCAGGGTCGCTTCCCAGAGAGCAGGGTCATGTTGTGCTTTGGAGAGGAGTTCCCAGATGCGATGCCCCTGCGCTGTAAGCTCATCCTTGTCCAGGTATGGAGCTCTTCTCCTCAATTCCCACCTCCTCTGGACCATATTGCCCCTTTTCCCCACCTCAAATAGTGCTCTGGCTTCAACCCCCAGAGCTACAGGTTGTTTGGGTGCCTGCATTGGTGGGGTGGCTGGTGGGACATGAGTATGAGCTTATCTACAGCCTCCTGAGAGGTGCTTGGGTTGTTTGTCAGACTCTTTGGGTGGATCCTGTTGGCAAACAAAGCTCCCAGATGGCAGCAGCTTTGCTGAACTGCTGGGAAATCTGTTCCCTTCCTTCTGTTCCTGCCTCTTGGCACTGGGAAAAGGGGAAATAAATCCCTGGAATGGTTCAGCCTCAAGCTGAACAAGCAACAGATGTGGTGAACAGCTCTGGTGGGCAGCAGTGAGGTTGGGAAACCTTCAGGAGGGTGGAGGGATGGAAGGGACAGTCCCCATGGCTCTGGCCACAAACTTCTCCCTGGAGAAGCTGAAGCAATTGTGGGATCTCAAAGCCTTGAGGTGCTTCTGGAGCCTGTGCCCAGTTTGGGTCCTTCTTGGGCCAACAAGGCAGCAAGGAACGTGGCATGGAGGACACAGGGAGGGTGGGCACAGACCCACCAAGCCTGTGAGGTCCTGAGGGGTGGGTTTGCAAGCTGAGAAGGCTGGTCCTACACCTCCCTGCACAACTTTCTGACCTGGCCACCTCTTCTGCACCAGAGGATCACTCTGTGTGTGTGCTGGGACATCCCCCAGCCTGTCCTCACCTCCCTGAAGCTCTGCTGGGGGAGAAGTTCTTGTGCTGAGGTGGAGTTGGACCTGTTGGCCTGGCTGGACCTGATTTAACTGCTCTGCTGTGTCTCTTCCCTGGGCTGGTGGGGGTGGATGGAGGCAGCAGGAGATGCCCAAAGAGGTTCCTCTCTTCCTTCAGTGTCACCACAACTTGTCTCTTTGCATAGGTGGAGCAGCTGTGTGTGAGGCAGGTGGTGGAGGAGGCTGGCAAGACCTGCACCAGCAGCCCCATGGTCCCCATAGCTGATGAGACCCAACACGACCAGGTGTACAGGATCTTCCAGGACATCTGTGCCACGCACCAGCGACCTCTCTTCAGAGAGACCCAACAGATTGCTGTCTGAGCCTCCTTCCTTCGGGGTGGTTTGGGTTGATCTAGACCCACTTTGGCCCCATTAGCACCTAAATTCCCCTTTTTTTGGAAAGTTGGGCTTTGTCCTTTGCTGTTCCCAGCCCACTAGAGCAGTAGAAGTTGCTGTGAGAAGGTTGGTTGGATGCTCAGTGTCCATCACTGGTAGAAGTGACTCTTGTAGCCAACAGGGTTGTCCCCTTTCTGTTGTCTGTAGCTCCTGGCAGGGGGAGGAGGGAGGGAGGGAAGGTCAAAACCTTTGCTTTGTGTTGCCTTTGTTGATGGCCAGCCAAGCAGAACCCAAACCCAACAGCTACAACGACCTGCCCCAGCAACCTGCAGCTTGGACCTCGCTGAGAAGAGCAGATTTAGGAGGAGGTGACTCTTGGAAAAAAGCCTTAAAATGCTCCAAATGTAGGAAATGTCCCAGAAATCAGCTTCTTCCCTCCCAGAGAGTCCTGCTGGTGGAAGGTAGGATGTGTCTTCTGAGGAGAACCTTCTCAAATCCCTTTGAATTCTTACTGTGAGATTTGTTGCTGTAACACCCAAGTAGTTTGAGACCCAGACATCAATGCAGAGACCAAAAATCTAAATATTGACAATTCCAGAGCTTCCCAACCACACAATGTCTTTGAAGACCATGGTGTAGTGTGAATAGGTTGGCTTCACCCACCCAAATGCATGTGCTGGTCTCCTCCCAAGTGTGACCAGGCAGCAGCATCCATGTGTAGATCCTCATTGATGTGCTTCAGGTGTGTCCCCAGCACTGCTTGAGCCCCAGAGATGAACCATAGACTGGGTTGGGTTGGAAAGGACCTTATTTATCTCCTTCCAACCCCCCTGCCATGGGCAGGGACACCTCCCACTAGACCAGGTTGCTCCAAGCTCCATCCAACCTCCAGAGATGGAGCATCCACAACCCCCCCATGTCTGCTTGTGGCCAAGCTGCCTATTTATTTTATGCCTGAGGTTTTATTACATTATTTGGGGGTAATTTTTTTTATTCTTCCTGCAATTAAAGTGCTATATTTTGTATTTCTCTTGTGATGTGGTTTTTGGTTGCAGCAAGTTGGGGTTTTGTGTTTCTGGTGAGGAGAATTTGGTGTCTGATTGGCTTCTACTCTGGTTTTCCCCATGGTGGGGTCTGTGTGAAGGTTCTGGTGTCATCTCCCTTGTTCTCCATGAGTCCATGGCTTCTCCTGGAGCTCTGTGTGTGCTATGGGGGACATAGACCTGGTAGAGCAGGTCCAGAGGAGACCATGAAGATGATCCAAGAGCTGGAACCCCTCTGTTATGAGGACATGCTGAGAGAGTTGGGGTTCTTCAGCCTGGAGAAGGCTTCAGGGAGAGCTTGGGGCCTTTCAGTATCTGAAGAAAGCTGGGGAGGGACTTTTCACAAGGGTTTGGAATGATCTGATGAAGGGTGATGGCTCTGCCATGAGCTTTGGGGCAGCCCTGCCAAGGACAGTGGGTAGGGAAGCACCAACCTTGGAATGCCCATGGTACCCAAGGTGCTGGGTGTAGGTACTTGTGAAGGGGATGGCTGGAGATCCAAGTAGCTGGAGGATGAGTCTCCTTGGGAGATGCTGAGAAGGTGGATGACAAGTTGGGTATCAAAGCAGGTCAAGAATTTCTTTCTGTTCATGTCAAAGAGACCTCCCCAAGCATGAGTATGTGGTCAAGGCATGGTTGAGATGTGAGAACCTTGACCTGGGGTGAGTTGGCCACAGCTCACTTCTGCCAGGAGGTGGTTCTGGCTGCTTTGGGTCTCTCCCAGTGAGACCTCCCTAAAACAATGAAGCCTTCAGCTCTTATGGGACTTGAAGGTGATCCTCTAGGGTCAGCATCTCCAGCCTCTGTCCCTACAGTGGACAACACACAGCTCACAGCACCTCAAAAGTGCTCTGAGAGGGGAGATACAGCTGGAGCTTTGTGTAGGATTAAAGCAGACCCTGCACCCCAAACTATTTGTGCTCTGAGCACCTCATGTTGGTCTCCATGACCCAACCCTGTTGGTGGGACACTCCTAGTCCTGCCTGTGCCCATGTGGACATCCCTTGGAGGCATCATGACATGTGGCTTTGCTGCTTGTGAGAGGAGATGGCTGCAGGTCAAGATTTTTTGAGGGTGCCTCAAGATCCAAAGTGCAATGAGGTCCTCAACTCCTGGAAGCTCTTCTGGGGTGCTTGGTCATGGATGTGGGGGTTGCACCTTGCAGGTTCCCCATCAGCATTCACCCCCAGGCTTCCTCAGCTTCTTCTGAGACCTATCATGGTGTCATCCTTGGGGTTTAATCCTCTACCAGTCCTTGGTGCTCCCTCAGAGGGTGAGGAAGACTCACCTCCCCTTGGGTGAGGTGCCTGGTGGTGGTGGTGGTGGAGAGGTGGGAGCAAGTCCCTCGCTGCGGTCTGTGCCGGAACAACACGTGCCCACGTGTGGAACACGTGCTGGGACACCATAAACACCACTTGTGGTTTCCCCAGATGTCCTGGTGTGAGTCCTTCCTCAGAAACCACCATCTTGTGCTCATTTGGAGCCACCTGCTCCGTGTTGAGGGCTCTTTCAATTTCCACCCCAAGACCGCAGAAGAGCGGTGAGGACCTGAGGTACCTTCTGGTGGACCTGGCTAGATGGTTTATTTTTAGGGTGACCATCATGCCTCAGAGCTTGGTTTGGGACCCTGCTGCACCTCACTCCAGGAGACCAGCAGCACAGCTCCTGAATGGCTTCCAAACCATGCCCAGCAGGGGACAAGTGGTGGTATGAAGGGTCTGGGAAGGAAACCATGGGACGGGGTCTTCTGGCAGAGGTGGGATGCAAGAAGAATGAGGTGGTGGGTGCATGACCATGGGCAGGGGTCCCTTTCTTGCTCAGGTAGGACTTGTAAGAGTGTTGGGTTTGTGCTTAATGCCTGGACTTCAGGGAGATAAAGGTTGGACTTGATGGTCCTAGAGATCTTTTCCAACCTAAATGACTTCCTCACCTCGAAATCCAACAGGAGAGAAGCCCCCAAGGCTGATGCTGACTCATGGACCAGCAGATGGGAGCAGGTCTTGAGACATTTCTCCACCTTGCATTAAGAGATGCCCCATCCCAGACTTTGTAAAAGCCAGGAGGAACTTCACATCTCATACTCTTCCTCCAACCCTCTTGGCCAGGCAGGGTATGGGATGGAGGGGCTGGTGTTGATGGTGCTCAGCAGCACCTCCACCCTGGGTACCCACCACCCCTGCACCTTGCTGGGCCCTGGTGAGCTCCTGGTGCAGCTGGGCTGAGTCTTCGTGGTTTGGGGTGACCAGGGACTCAACTACTTTCGTTGGTTTCTGTTCACTTGGGTTCTTCTCTCTGGCCTCACTGAAGTGAAACCTCAGTGCCAGGTGCCTGCTCTTCTTCACCAAGGGTTGGCAAGTCCAAACAGTGGCCAATGTCTTCTCCAGCTGAGGGTCCTACCCCTAGATCCTTGGGGTGTCATCCCCACAGCATCCCTAGCACAGGCTCCATCCACTCCTGGACCACTTCGTGGTCTTCACAGGATTGTGGGTGGCATGAATGAGAAGCTCAAAGGTTGTCCTTCCAAATGTGGTTCCTACACCTTGAGCATGTCTTTGAGTTGGAGTATCCATCCAACTCAACTGTGGAGATACTTCCTTGCTTCTTGGGAAGGCCAAGGCAGGTCCCAGGTCCTGCTGCTCCTCTGGAGAGGGCTGTGATCCTTGAAGACATATCTGGGAGATGTCCATGCTCCACTCCTGCCTTCAGGAGGGCAGAGAAGCTTGGTTTCCATGGAGGAACATTGACCTGTCCTTGCAGGAGATACATGGTTCTCCTCGAGTGTGCTTAGGAAGGAGTTTTGTGCTCACCAGACCCTCATATTGGCCAGCAGAGAAGGGTGGACCAGGGCAGACAACGTGGTGGGGATTTTCTATTGACCCCTTCTCTGAGGTCTTCCAACATCAAGACATCTACTCCATGGTGTGCTTTGATTTGTGGGTGCTGCAAATAAACTCTGCAGCCCCCACCTGATGTCTTGCTTGTTGACTTGGGGTGTTGGGCTTCCAAGCCAACCTTCCTCTTGGGATTTTCCATGCCTTGAAGGCCACCAGGAAGCATCTTCCTTGGGAGAACTTGAGCCTGGTTGTACCCTATAGTGTTACCAGTCTTGTTCCTTCAGGTGCTTTGATGGCTTCCCATGATGTGCCCTTCAACAGATGCAGGAAGGACCATTGCATGTGGCTTCAGGAGTAGGATTCAGTGGTTATGAGGACAACCAGCTTCTACCCATCACTTCTACCCATCCCTACTCCACCCTCCTACAATGTGAGGAGTGATCTGATCTCCTGCATGGAGAACAGGCTGGTTGGGCTTTAGAGAAGGAAGGTGAAGCCTGCTCCACCTAAAGCTCCTGAGACTTAGCCCATCCCAACCTGGTGAATGAGGACAACCTCTGCAGCCATCTCCATCCAGCTCTGGAGGCTCCGTGCAGAGAGACGACCACAACTCAGGTCCCAGCTCACAGTTGAACTGCTCAGGAATCCAACCCAAACCATCTCCAGCTGCTTCCTCCAACCTGCTGCTGCTTGGCCTGGGCCCCCACCAGCCCCTCCAGGCGTTAGAGAGCAAACAGTCACTTTTTATTTCTAGACACCAAGGGTTTCCAACTTGGTTTGATTGCTCAATGTCTTTCAGCACAGCAGCTTGGCCACCACGAGCATCTCTGGGCTCTTCCTGAGGGCGTGTTGTAATATGGGAAGCACCCTCAGCGTGGTCACCAGCAGCAGGACAGCTCCTCCTTGCCCTCAGGAAGGCACAGAGGGGCTCAAACTTCCCTCTCTAAGGGGGTTTGGACCTCCTTGGGTGGGCTCATCACCTCAGTGAGACCTTGTGAAGGAAGCCTGGCCAGGATAACCCACCTAGAGTTGTCTTTGGTGGACCTCAAAGGACTTGGGGTGTTGTGGGGCTGCTCAGTGCTCAGGCTGGGGTTGTGTGGCACTTCCAGTTCATGCTTGTTTTGGATGGTCACCCTACATAGAATTGTCAGGGTTGGAAGGGACCTCAAAGATCATCTCGTTCCAACCCCCCTGAGGTGTCTCCCCACCCTCCTGGGGAAGAACTTCTTCCTAACATCTCATCTCAATCTCCCCACCTCTAGTTTTGACCCATTCCCCCCAGTCCTACTAAAAAGTCCCTCCCCAGCTTTCTAGTAGCCCCCTTCAGATCCTGGAAGGCCACCAGAAGGTCCCCTTGGAGCCTTCTCTTCTCCAGCCTGAATGTTTCCAGGCATGGAAAACCTCAGGAGGAAGGTTGGCTTTGAAGCCCAGGCTGATGGGGGCAACCACATGGTTGGTGGAACTTGGTCCACAACTCTCATAAAGTCAGAGCTGTGCAGGCAAGGGGAGGGGTGTCCTGGAGGCATCTCACCAGCTCTGAGCATCTTGGCTCTGTTAGGACTGGAAGAAAAGAAGGGAGAGGAGGTGATGGGAAGAGCTGAGGGTGAGGAGGCTGAAGTTGTAGGACCTGAGCTTGAGGAAGCAACCAAGGGGCTGGTTCCTCAAGCTGGACATGGTCTCATGTAGAAGGATGGAGACCCCAAACTCCAGCCAGCAGGACAAGCCCTTGTTTTTCTGAATCTCTGAATTTCTCCTGCAGGTCTTTGCTGTCACACCAGAGACAAGGTCACAAAAACAGGCTCCACCCAAGCCACAGCTTCAAAAATACCCCGAGAGGAGAAGAAATAGGGTGATGCTGCAAAAATACCCAGGGATGAGAAGTGTGGTGAGACTTGTTTTGTTTTGTCAGACTTTGGGGTTATTATGAGACCAAATCTGTGAAACCAAGGTCCAGGCTGGGCCCTCCTGAGTTTGCATCTGCTCCATGGTGGGTCCTGCTCTGGGTTTATTTTAAGTGCAGGTGATTTGCTTGCACTAACACGAACATCCTGATCATTGAAGGGGTTGGAACCATAAAATAGAGTCAGATGGTCATAACCCACCCCAGATATCTGGTAATCTGGGTCTGTGTTGCTCTCTGGAAGAGTAGCATGGAAGAACTTTGCCTCAGCCCTCAGGAAAATGGGAAGAAGCTCAAAGAGATCTTGGTAATGTGGCAATCCAAAAATGACTCCAAGCTGGAGAATCATAGAATGGGTTGGGTTGGAAGGGACCTTCAAGATCATCCAGTTCCACCCCCCCACCATGGGCAGGGACACCTCCCACTACATCAGTTGCTCACAGCCCCAGCCAGCCTGGCCTTCAAAATATCCAGGGATGGGGCTTCCAGTACCTCTCTGGGTGACCTGGGCCAGAGTCTCCCCACCCTCCTGGGGAAGAACTTCTTCCTAACATCTCATCTGGATCTCCCCACCTCTAGTTTTGACCCATAACTGTTTGCTCTTAAAAGAAACACACATTTCCTTGACATCAGTTGCCTTGGTGCCCCAGAGACAAGTCTCCATCCATGCCATGCTCTAGCAGACCACCAGTCATCATCTTGGCCAGCAAAGCCACCTCCACTGGTTAACCCAAAGATGTCCTTCTCCTCACTCAACCCTGCTCTCCTCCCACACCAAAGACCCCCCAATCCCTACCCAACATTGCACCTTAGGACCTGACCATACAAATCCCTCCCGGGACCCGAAACTTCTTGAGGCTCCTGGCAAAGTTCCTACCAAAACTCAACATTTCCCCATTTTTGAATGCACAGCCATGGCAGAGCAGGTCCCCATCAGCTGGG
>VYZX01015856.1:0-24574 GCA_013401335.1 Brachypteracias leptosomus | reverse complement strand
GAGGCTGCTGGAATCAGGTCTTCAGCCTCCCCTTCATCACTGCTGTTGTTATTTTAGTTGTTTCCAGGAGGTTTGCAGGAATTGAGGGGTTTCGAGGCTGCTGGAATCAGGTCTTCAGCCTCCCCTTCATCACTGCTGTTGTTATTTTAGTTGTTTCCAGGAGGTTTGCAGGGATTGAGGGGGTTTGAGGCTGCTGGAATCAGGTCTTCAGCCTCCCCTTCATCACTGCTGTTGCTATATCGGCTATTTCCAGAGGGGTTTTGAAATGAGGGAGAGTTGAGGCATGGAGGTAGATGCATAAATATCACTGTGGGCTTCAAAGGGCTTCTGGTGAAGCATCTATGGGTCTTCTGCTCAAGAAACTGGCAATGACCCAAGGCCCCCATGTGTGTCAGGCTCCAACACGTGCTGTCCCAACCCTGGGACCACAGAGGGTCCCCTCATCATGCTTGCCCAGCCCTACATGACACCCAGAGATCTCTCTCCTCCTGGGAGGCTCCCTGGGCACCTCCAGCAGCAGCTCACCCTGATGGTAACCTCAAAATTAAGTGTTTGGTGGCCTTTGCCAATGAGAAGGGCACCCATGGGACACCCCAGGGACTCTGGAAACCTGGATAAATTGTCCCTGCTCAGTTGGGTTGGTGCAACACATTGGCCATGCCAATATATATAATAATAAAGTTAGCAATTAATGCTGGGGCTTCCCTTGCATCCCACACTTGGCTTGTGCACTGGACAAGATGCAGGGCTGAGGAGAAAGGGGGTTTTTTTCTATCATATTGATTTTGCCAGTGAATTGGAGAAATATTTCCTTTTTTGCTGCTGTTATTGATCCCATTGGACTCCTCGTCCTTTTTTCTCACCAGTTTTTGGTGCAGGAGTTTGCACGATGGGGTGATGCCTTAACTCTTTCCTCCTCCCCCATCCTTGCACCTGCAGGACCAGGTGTCCTCTTAGGGCAAAAAGGTGAGAGAACCACTAAAAAAAGGGAGAAACCCTGGCCAGAGATGAGCCCAAGCCTGGAGGGGTTTGCAGAAGAGCTGGAAATCTCACAAGGCCAGGCTGCCTCTCATGAGATTTCTGACACTTCCCACTTCTGGCTGGGCCAGAAATACCACAAGAACAACGCTGTGTCATCACTCTGGGCTCTGCCTTTTGCTCTTCCCACACTCCCAGCATGGAGCATCCTCCCCAAACCATCCTCCAGGCTACGCATCCACCAGCAACTCCTGGGACAGCATCACCAAAGAGCCCCCGGTGCAGGCGACCTCCAACTCCTTCCTATTGACCCCTGTGAGTTGAAAAAGGAGATATTTTTGGTCCAGAAATCAAATGACTCACCCGTGGATCCCAAGGACTATTTTGGGCCAGAGCTGGTGGCTCCTCGGTGCTGTCCCAGGCTGATGCTTGATGCTGATGCCTCGCTGAGCATCCCAAAGCACCATGGGTGGGTGTAGAGGGAATTTTACACCCCTATCCTCCTGGATCCCCCTGGATTAGGAGCCCCAGAGGGCAGGGGTGTTGTGCAATCCCTCTGCACACATTTCTGGCCGGGTTTGTTGTGCAGAGGAAGCTCCTTCAGAGGCTCCACAAACAGACAGGAAACCGAGTCTTTGGCTGCCCGTACACATTGTCTGCCCGGGGCTAATTTGGAACAGAGAAAAAGGGCCTTATTTACTTCTTTTATTTATAAATCCTGAGCTCTGGGCTTTGAAGAGGAGCCCAAGCTCTCGTTGGGCCAGGAAGGGCAGAGGAGAGGGCAAGGGGAAGAGCAGCCGGCGCGGAGCAGAGCAGTGGTACCAAAGTCCAGCCCTGAGCGTGGTGGGGTCATAGAATCAGCACAGAAGCAAAGGATGGGTTGGGTTGGAAGGGAGCTTAAAGATCATCTAGTTCCAACCCCCCTGCCATGGCAGGAACACCTCCCACTAGAGCAGGTTGCTCAAAGTCACATCAAATCTGGCCTTGAACACCTCCAGGGATGGGGCATCACACCAGGCTTGGATGCTGAGGTGATGCCATGGAATCATAGAATGGTTTGGGGTTGGAAGGGACCTTTCAAGGTCATCTAGTCCAACCCCCCCTGCAGGGAGCAGGGACATCTGCACCTAGAGTAGGTCCAACCTCCCCTGCAATGGTTCCAGGGAGGGGGCAGCCACCACCTCTCTGGGCAACCTGGGACAGGCTCTCACCACCCTCAGCAGCCACAATTTCTCCCTTCTCTCTACTCTTAAATCTCCCTCTTTTAGTTAAACCCATCGCCCTTGTCCTGTCCCAACAGGCCCTGCTCAAAAGATCATCCCCATCTTTCTTCTAGGCCCCTTGAAGTCCTGCAAGGCCACCAGAAGGTCTCCCTGGAGCCTTCTCCTCTTCAGGCTGAACAAGCCCAACAATGTCCAGCAGGGATGATACAAATGCTGAGACTTGGGCTGGGTGTCTTTGAGAGACCAAGCTTGGAGTGGAGACTCCACCAAGGACCTCCTGGGCATCCTCTGTGTTAGTGATGGTGAAGATGACATTGTGAGGGCTGAAGCACTGGGCAGCTCCATGTCCCAGAGGCTTGGGTGATGGAGAAGTGGCATTGATGAGGTCAGGTGGCCACTACACAGGTCCATGCCTGGAGACATCACCACTGCCCTTGGCCCACCACCTCTGGAGAAGCTGCTCAGGTCCCCTCCAGCATCTGAGGGCTGCCTCCCACCCCCACCATGGGCTCCTGGCCCTGGCGAGACCTTCAGAGAAATCAGAGCCTCCTTTGGAGGTGGTTTATTTTTATTTTCCATGTGCTGGTGGGTATTTCCAGGGCAAGGTAGTGGGAGAGGGGTTAGGCTGATTTTAGTCACCGCAGCAGCCTCTAAAAAGTGAAAACACGAAGTCGAAAGCTGCCAAACCTGCAGCAACTTCCCAAATCCCACCCGAAAAGGAGCAAAACTCACCTAAAAAGGCACCAAAAAAAAAAAAAAAGAAAAAGCTCCCGCGCGGGTTTTTTTTTTTTTGGGGGGGGGGTTTGTTTTGTTTGAATTGTTGCTGTTGATTTTGGAGGAACATCAGGTTTTATTCCGAGAAAAGGGAAGCGCTGGGGCCATTGGCTCTGTCAAGTTGGTGCATCTCCCATGGGTGCTCCTCAGGAGAGCCAAGATGGGGGGTGAGCTCCAGGTTGCAGCAGGGTTTGGGCAACTCGACAGTGATGCTGAGGTTTTAGTGGAGGTGGAGGATGAGATATGGGGTGACACCAAAGAGAAGCCTCCCCTCATCCTCCCCTTCATCCATCACTCCTCCACCTCCAGGGCTTTGCAGGGATGGGTTTGACCATGGGGCTGCCCTGTTGCTCCCCCTCCTCCACAGCCACATCCCACCAGCGAGCTGAGCCTCAGCTGCACCCAAAAAGACCCACTCTTGTCTTGTCTTTATTTAACCCTCCCCAAGCCCAGGATCGAGGAGCCACTTCCACATTTTCCCCCCCGACCACGGCCAAGAGCCCTTGGAGCCGTTTCTCCTCCTCCTGCCCGGCCGGTCTCCGTTTGCAGATGCTCAAACCACATGTGCCTTCACCCAGCCTGGCCTGTCACAGATGGACATGGCTAAAAATACCTAAAAATACCCCCTGGCCACAGGCGTCCGGTGAGGGTCTCGCAGCTGGGACCAAGAGGATGGGCTAAAAATAGGGGCGAGTTTCAGAAGATCCCGAAACACAAGGTGAAACTGGGTTGGGGGTTAACGGAAGAGCTGAGGGTGTTGAGAAGGTTTATTTCTGCTCAAGGAGGCTCAGCAGGAGAAATGGGGGAGCTCTTGTGTGTGGAGGTCTTGGGGCATCACCATCACCTCTGTGTTTGGTCTTGGGGGTCACCACCCAAGCATGGGGTCACCTTCATGAGGACCAGAGATGCTAAATACCCACAAGTAGGGATGGAAACCTTGGGGTTTGACCTCCTTGCCTCATCCAAGGGGTCCAGGCTTGCATCCAGCATGGCATTCCCTGAAATCCCAACCTGGCAGCGTCTCTGCAAATCTGCTGAGCCCATCCCTCAGAGGATGCTCGAGCCCTCCAACCTTTTATAGATGCATCTGGAGCAGAGGGAAATCTCTCTCTGATGCTTCCACGAGCTCGTGCCACGCTTGAAGGTGCCTGATCCCCATCCAGCTCCTCTTGACCCACCACCAAGCCCAGGAGAACCCATCCCCAGCCTTGCACAACCCTCTGCTCCTTCTCCTCCCTCGCGCCGGCTGAAATCAGAGCTGTTATTTCCCGGGGCAGCGTGTGATTTATCACTGTAATCTCAACCACAAAGTTGAGCTGGCAGGAGGCAGGGGAGCCACGAGGAGCAAGAGGAGGGTGAGCTCTTCATTCCTGCCTCCTCTCTGCTCTTCAGGTTTTTATTCCTCCAGCACCAGAGCAAGGGAATGGGGGTTTCTGCTGAGGAAAGAGGAGAACATGGAAAGGGAAAAGAATTATTTGTGCTGAAGTAGCTCAACTTGAGCTGTTTCTTTGCATGCCCTTGAAAAAAAAAAAGCAGCTTTATGAACTTTGGCAGCTGAGGTCACTGCAGGGACAGGAGGCACCAGCCCTGGCTGGGTGAGGGCAACACCCTGGGGTTGTGCTGGTGGGTCCCTGAGCAGAACCGAGTGGGATTCCTCCTCTCTCTCCCCTTTCCCCTTCTCCATGAGTCACTTTTACAGCTCTCAGGAGCTGCTCTGGCAAGCACAGCTTTGCACTGACATTAATGAGCCTTTAAATCAAAGGGGCAGCTGAAGGGTTGGCTTGGCCAAGTCAAACCTTGCAGCTCCTTCCAGCAAGGGCTGGGGATGCTCTGAGATGCAGAAAACTCCCCAGTCTGTGAAATAGCAACATTTTCATCTTTATTGGACCCTTTCTCACTTTAATCTTCATTTATATACAATTCCATGGTTTATTTAAGGCTTGACATTCTATTTTCCTCAGTTTTCCCTTGCTTTGAAGGGACCTGGAAGCCTATTTTTCACTAAACCCCACTGAGATGGTGTCAATTCAGACTCTGGAGAGCCTGAAATTTCCCAGATTTCCCAACACTGGAGCCTGGTGGAGATTTTTACACCCAGGACTCTGAGCTGCTGATGTTCCCAGAAGGAATCCATTAGTGTTTTTACCTCTTTTCCCTGTTTTGTAGAATAAAAGGGATTTTTTTCCAGGCTTGCTGCAGCCAGCAGAGGAGTCAGACAACATTTGAACCCAGCCTGAGGAAATGACAAAGCATTAACTCCCCCTCCAAGGTACTCAAAGAGTTTTCATTAAATACAATCTTTGCAAAAACCCCCACAGTTATTTTCCAAGCCCAAAAAAATAAGAAAAAAAAAAAAAAAGTGGTTCTTTCTTGGCCCTTCTGGTTTGCTAATCTACTCTGACATTTATTAGCAATTATTTATTTCCTTCCCCGTTGGCTGTTTATGGTGCAATTTTTCAACAAAATAGGCATTACTCAAGAATAACCTCTGCAAAGAGGCAATTAGGAAATGTGAAGGAGTGTGTTGCAGAGAGGGCTTTACAGAGATTGTGGTTCTTTTCCTGTGGACAAAAAAAAAAATCTCATTTTCTGGCTCAGATGGAGCTGAAAATGCTGCTCTGGGCAGCAGATCCTGGCTGGGCTTAGGGCTGGAGCATCATGTAAAGGACCCAGGGGCTTGTCCCTGCTGTTTGCAGCCCCTGCAAGGAGCTGTGAGCTGAGAAACGTGTATTTAGAAGACTTTCTTTTGCTGTCTCCTGGGTAATAATCTGCTTTCTTCCCTTTGGGTTTTGGTGGTGAGGAAGAGCTGCAAGAAAACAGGATTCTTGTTCCTTAATGAAAACGCTTATTAGACTCCCACGGGTTCTGATAAAGCCACAAGGTAGTGAAGAACCCAGAAAAAATACCAAAAAAAGATTATAAACCAGCTCAACCTTTCAGGGCAGCATCTCAGGAGCATTTCCCCCTTCCCCTTGTCTGTGGGGAGAGCATTTTGCTGGTTGCCTGCTCTATAAAACCCCCCCCAGATCAGTGGCTTTCCCAAGAAAGGGCTTGGAAGGGAAAAAAAAGGGGAAAAAAATGGTTTACATTGAAATAAGGGAGTTTGTAAGGAAATAAAGCCCTTTTCCAGCTCTGCTTGCATGCAGAGACCTGTAAGGAGCAGCCCCATCCATCCTAGTGGGGTTAATGGGGAGCTGGGGTGTGATATTGGTGCTGATGGGGGGTTTGGGCACAACGTTGGCCCCTTTCTCATCCCATTCAGCTGGAGATCAGGTGTGAAAATCATCATAGGAATCACAGAAGGGTTTGGGTTGGAAGAGACCTTTAAGATGATGAAATCCAACTGTTAACCCAGCACTAACCCATGGCCCTCTTGGCCAAGAATCTTTTCTTTTCTCAGGGAAAAAACCCCAAAGTGAGAAGCATCCACTTGGGCAGAGCAACGAAATCCCTCCAGCCATAGGTGCCAACCAGCCCAGTCCAGAGAATATTCTGAATTATTCATGCCAGTGACTCCTTTCTGAACGACCTGCATCGATTCACAGCATGATTCCTGCTGCCAACCCTGCCTGGAGGGAGCAGCTGGTGAGTCAAAAGAGCAAACAGCTTCTTGTTTGCTCTTACAGAGGGAAAAAGGAGGGTGAATTATAGTGAGACTCCGACCTTGCCAATCCATTCCTGGCTGGAGCCCGTGGGGAAGGGGGTTGAGGTGTGTAGAGAGGAGGGAGAGAACCAAAGCAGCCCTGAAACCATGCAAAAAACCCTCCAGTGAGGTGATGGGGGCTTGTTTTCTCCATCCCCCAGCCCCAAATTGAGCCTTAGGAGCAAGTGGTGGAGATGCTCTTGCTTAGTCCTCAACTTATGTCACCACTGAAGGCACTGTGAGCACCAGCCAGGATCATGCACTTGTCTCTCTAGCAAGGTTGTTAAAGCCCTATGAATTTATGACAGCAAAAAAACTCATGGAAAAGTCGTGAAATCCTAAGTTTCAGGGTTTGGAGCAAGGGATATGGAGATGGGTGCTGGGGGACCAGCCTCTCCTTGTAGGGTAGGGCTTGTATTGAGTCCTTCAGGCTCCAGGGTGCAGGAAACATGCTCCAGAAGCTGAGCAGAGCTTCATTCCAGGCTGGGGAGAGCTCCAGCTCTGCTTTCTCCCCGTTCCCCCCAGTAACACCCAGTGCTCCCAGCTATTTTTTGCAGGGCCTTCAGCCCCTGTGAGGGTGAAAGAGCAGCAATGATTTTGGGGAAGTGGTTTTCACGGACCTAAAACTTTCTCTGGAGCTCGGAGCACCCTGAGGCAGAGCTCCTGGTGGGGCTGGACCTGGCCGTGGGACCATTACCTGCAGCAGGATGGAGGAGGTGGGCTCCTAAATTCCATTTTCCACCTTTGGAGGACATGGGCTCCCAGGGAGAGCAGCTTCTCCACCCACCTTCCTGCTCTTGCTCAGTCCCACCCTGCAGAGCATCCATCATCCCCCTCCTGGGCTGCACGATGCTGGGGACCAGTGGCACCATCTCCATCAACTGGGGCTGATGCCCCACGCCAGGCTCCTCCATCACTCAGGCCCATGGAAAATCCCACCTGCTAATCTATATATATATATATATATATATATATATATATTTCTTTTTTTTTTCCCTCTGACAACATGTGGTTCTCAGAGTGACTCAATCCAGGCTCCGAGCAGAGCCGAGCTCCTGTCAGACTCTGTTCTTAGTCAATCAGCCCTAATTAACTCTGACTCTAATGGTTTGCAGTGGCTGTGGGTTCTTCCTGCTCAGAGAATATTTCCACTGTTCACTTGCCAGGCTGTGGTTGTTATTCCTAGTGAGGGATTTCCCCCCCTGATCCTCACGCACGTTTTGAAGCTCAGAATTTTAGGGATTGCCTTGGCTGGCTGGAAAATCATCTTTTTCTTTTTACAAGCTGGGCTGTTATAGTTATTGCACACAGAAAATCTTGTTTTTCAGTGGCAACTACTAAGAATAAGCCTCTAAAATGTCCTTTTTTTCCTCTAAAAAGAAACCCACATGCTGAACAATTTTATCTTGGCTTTTGTTGGGATTAGGATGTTTGACTGTTGATAAGTTTGTAGCAGCAAAATAATTCCCAGGCTCCCTCTGGGATCCTTGGGACAAAGATTCACACTTTAAATGGGTTGTTTTGGGGGGGAACCCACAAAGATAAATGTTTTCAGCCCCTTGAAGAGCAGAGGAGACAGGGAGTGGGGTAAGTGGCACCAATTCATGGCAGATGTAGAGAAAAATCTCAGTGGATTGTGCCTTAATGGTGCCTATAAATAGATGGAACCTCCCTGGGTTTGTTCTTGGAGAGCTTCATCTTGGTTGGTGTCTACAGAAGGTTTGTGTCTGGTTGAGCAGATGATTTAATGAGTTTATCATGACCTAAAGGGGGTTGTTGTGTTATGGATGCTCCTCTGGATGTGTGGCCCTGGTGTATAATGGTCTGGACCCCATGGCAAGACAATCACAGGATTGTCTGGATTGGAAAAGGTCTTTGAGATCATCAGGTCCAATCATCAACCTCCCACTGACGTGTCCTTGACTAAACCATCTCTCTCAGCACTACATCTATGCATCTTTTGAATCCCTCCAGGGATGGGGACTCCTCCACTGCCCTGGGCAGCCTGAGAACCCTTCAGCAAAGAAATTACTCCTAATTTCCAACCTAAACTTCCCTTGGTGCAACTTGTGGCCATTTCATCTTGTGACTTGGTTGAACAGACCAGCCCCCACCTCTCTACGACCTCCTTTCTGGTAGTTGGAGAGGGCAAGAAGGTCTCCCCTCAACCTCCTTTTCTCCAGGCTGAACAACCACAGTTCTCTAAGCTGCTTCTCATAAGGGCCTTCAGCAGCTTGGTTGTCCTTCTCTGGACATGTTCAACGTCCTCCTTGTGGTGAGGGACCAACAGACAGACCATGGTGGTGTGAGAAGCCTGTCACTGAGCAGCAGCACGATGCTCAGACTCCAACCTTTATGGGTCTATCAGAGCTGTGGGTAGAGATGATAGAACAGGGTCCAACTTCAGCTCTGCTGGGACTGGCATCGTGGAGATGCTCTGGACAGACAGACCAACACCCTGGCAAGGGCCACACGCCATCCATGGGGTTGGTACCCAACTGCAGCCCTGCAGCACATCTCCTGATGCCCCTCCAGCTGCATCTCCAGCACTTGCTGCTGAACAACCTCACCCCATCACCACCACCAGCCCTCAACCACCTCTTGCCCGTGTCCCGGCCGGGAAACCGGGTCGGAAAATGAGAATGAAGTTTCCCTAAGCAGCAAAAGTGGTGCAGAGAGGTTGATTATTTTAGGTGAGAGCTCCAGCCAAGCAGAACCAGGACTGGGCTGTCCCCCGCCTGCGAGCAGCACCCGCTGTTCTCTCACCCCTCTCTAGCGTGTTTCCTGCCCTGGGGCTGGGGCACAACAACCCCTGATCTCTGCAGGCTTGGGGGAGGGTGGCTGGAAAGATGCTCTTCAGAAAAGGACCTGGGGTGTTGGTCAACAGCTGGATGGAGATGAACCACAATGGCCAAGAAGGCCGTGAGCATCCTGGCTTGTGTCAGCACCAGTGTGGCCAGTAGGACCAGGGCAGGGATTGTCCCCCTGCACTTTGAATCCTGAGGTGTTTTGGGCTCCTCACTCCCAGAAGGACCTTGAGGGGCTGGAGCGTGGCCAGAGAAGGGCAACAGAGCTGGGGAAGGGTCTAAAGCACAAGGAAAAGGGTCTGGAGAACTTCTGAGGGAGCTGAGGGGGTTGAGCCTGGAGCAAAGGAGGCTCAGGGGAGACCTTCTGGCTCTGCACAACTCTCTGAAAGGAGGTTGGAGCCAGGTGGGGTCGGGCTCTTCTCCCAAGGAACAAGAGGAAAGGGCCTCAAGTTGCCCCAGGAGAGGTTGAGGTTGGAGCTGAGGAACAATTTGTTGGTGGGCAGGGTTGTTGTGGGCTGGGCAGGGCAGTGGTGGAGTCCCCATCCCTGGAGGGGTTTCCAGATGTGGAGATGTGGTGCTGAGGGCCAGGGGTTAGTGGTGCCCTGGTAGGGCCGGGGGAATGGTTGGACTCGATGATCTTAAACCAAAACAATTCTATGACCCTGCCCTTCGTGCCAAGTGTGTTCAAGGGATGCCCTCTGGAAGGGACATCCCTTTTCTCTGCCTGTGCACAACATCTTGAGGTCCTGAAGCTGGAGTGGGTCCCTGGCACAGCTGCCAAGGTGGCCGGTAGAGGAACAGAGAGCGCTTCATATTTAGGAAGTTAAAGGGGAACCGAGTTCTCTGAAGGGATGGATTGAGAGTGAGAAAGCTGGTAAAGAGGCAAAACCACCCCACTGCTGGAGCCAGGGGAGCCTTGTCCCCACTGTCCCCACTGTCCCCCAGCCCTGGTGGGGGCTCCAGGAGCTCCTGGCTTTGCTGCATCCCAGTCACCCCAAGCCACATGATCTGCGGGGTCGGAGCAGCGACAGCAACAGGAACAATCTGTGGGAGAGGAACTTAGGATGAGCCCAACTTCTCTAAAAATATAAATAAGACCCCGGGGGCCACAAAAGGCATCATCTTGCACGTCCTCCCCTCCTCGCCGCCCCGACGGTTGGAAGCCGGCGTTGTCCTGGTGTTGTGCAACACCCTCTTCTGTGCATCCACCATCAGCTCCCCTGCCCTCCCACCCAAGGAAACACAACCCCACCGAGGCGTGAAGGTCCTTCACAAGAGAGTAAATAGCTCCACTCAGCCTCTGTCCTGCTCAGCAGCTTCACCTNGGTTGAGCCTGGAGCAAAGGAGGCTCAGGGGAGACCTTCTGGCTCTGCACAACTCTCTGAAAGGAGGTTGGAGCCAGGTGGGGTCGGGCTCTTCTCCCAAGGAACAAGAGGAAAGGGCCTCAAGTTGCCCCAGGAGAGGTTGAGGTTGGAGCTGAGGAACAATTTGTTGGTGGGCAGGGTTGTTGTGGGCTGGGCAGGGCAGTGGTGGAGTCCCCATCCCTGGAGGGGTTTCCAGATGTGGAGATGTGGTGCTGAGGGCCAGGGGTTAGTGGTGCCCTGGTAGGGCCGGGGGAATGGTTGGACTCGATGATCTTAAACCAAAACAATTCTATGACCCTGCCCTTCGTGCCAAGTGTGTTCAAGGGATGCCCTCTGGAAGGGACATCCCTTTTCTCTGCCTGTGCACAACATCTTGAGGTCCTGAAGCTGGAGTGGGTCCCTGGCACAGCTGCCAAGGTGGCCGGTAGAGGAACAGAGAGCGCTTCATATTTAGGAAGTTAAAGGGGAACCGAGTTCTCTGAAGGGATGGATTGAGAGTGAGAAAGCTGGTAAAGAGGCAAAACCACCCCACTGCTGGAGCCAGGGGAGCCTTGTCTTTTCCAACCTAAATGATTCTATGGTCCCATGAAAAGAGTGGGTGAGCCTGCAGAAAACCACCCTGAGCATCTCCTGATGATCTCCTGGGAATCTCCACTTCCTATCAAAGGATGCTCAAAGCAGGAGCAGGGGCAATTAATTCAGAGTCAAACAGATTTTCAGCCTGTTGCTGGTTACTCACTCACTAAGCACAGCCACACCAAGGGGCATGACAGTTCTGGAGGTCCTATTCCCATCAATTTCTTCTTTTTCCCTGGATTTATCAGTGTTTCCACTTGCTGAGCCAGGCAGGGGGAGGACACATCCCTGGGGTACCCATTTTTTGGCAGCTCTCTGCAGTAAGTCATTTAGACAAGAACATTTTAAAGCCCAAAGGTCTGAAACCCTCCAAATGGCAGAAAAAGACCCACTATAAAAAGAAAGTGAAGCTCGTTGGGTGGCTCTGGATGAGATGATAGAAGAGCTCATCTTGCTCACAAGCCCCATCTCGAAGCCAGACCTGGAGGTGGGTCAGATGCTGTGACTATCATGGGTTGTAAGCTCAAAAATTATCTATACCACATAGAAAACTTGCTTCAATCATATCCTTTGGCCACCACGCCTGCAAGGCTGTGATAGAAACCATGTGACATTTTCTCCTAGCCTGGAGGAAAACGTTTTGCTGGTTGGAGAGAGGGGAATAACAGAGGGGAAATATTTGATCTTAAATTCGAGGTGCTTCTGGCTGCTAGAAAATTGATCTTTACTATTAAGGCAAATTGATGGGACCAGTGAGGACTCCAAACATGATGAGGTTGAAAAGAGCAGCCCATGGCCACCTGCTTGTGTGTCCCAGTGATTTTTCTAGTGATTCACTTAACCAGGAGTTGAGATTACAGGAATTTTGTGGGTTTTTTTCACTTATAGGAAAGGAGGAAGAAACAGCCGGAGATGCTGCTTCGGAACTAAAAATACTCTTCAAGGAAGGACATCTGCAGTGCAGTTCTGAATGTCAAGGTCCTCAGTGCCTGGGCTGATCTCCAAATGTCACCTCCTGATGGGAGAGGTAAGAGACTGGAAAGGAAAGTGAAAGGTTGGAGCCATCCCCTTCTCCCCTTAGAAATACTCGGCGTGGAGGGATTGCAATGAAATGAAAGGAAATCTCATTTTCAACCTGTGCTGCAGGGATGGGGGACACCCCCCCCCCGAGCTGACCCTCCCAGTTTGGGATCCCCGTGTGGTGGATCTGGGCCAGCCCCAGCTGCTGGAGGCCTTTTGGGGCCGTGGGAGTTGCTGAGAAGTCTGAGAAGTCATTCATAAAAGTTCTGGGAGGGGATTTGTGGAAGCCAAGCACGTTCCATGCCCCACCCCGGCACCGAATGAGTGACCTTTAGCTTGTCTTTTATTTTCACTTTCGAACTCTTGCCTTCCAGAGGTCAAGCAGTTTAGAAGGGTCAGCAGAATTAAAGGGGCAGGTTTAATCCTCCCAGTTATTTTATCTTGCTGGCCACCACCTTGTCTTTTGTTTTTCTGCCAATAATTACGCAAAAAAAAATCATAATATCCCAAGATGCCCCAAGCCAGACCCTGGAGAACCCGGGAAAGTTGTGCTAAAAAGCACAATCTTTGCCAAAATACCCTTTTTTTGTGTCTTTCTCTCTCTATTCAGAGAGTTTTGGCAGTTCTTGTTTTGCAAAAAAAGGAAGAAGGGGTCTGATGTAACAACAGGACTCCAGGAGCTGGAGATTTATGGGGGGGGAGGAAAATAACAAGTATTGTACAACTCGTCATGAAAGGCTGAGAAACCACCTGCCCTTCCCTCTGCTCTTGTTAAAGCAGCTCTGCAATAAGGTCCCTTCTTGATTATGGTTTATTTTATAAGGTGACATCCACCAGGAGCAAGGAGTGGGCAAGTCAGGCCATAAACCTCCAGCAGCTCCAGCGTGGAGGATGTTTAACTGATATCCTGATATTAGGGCTGATATTTAACCCCTGATTATCTAACCCCTGATTATCTAACCCCTGATTATCTAACCCCTGATTATTTAACCCCTGATTATTTCCCCCCTAATTATTTAACCCCTGATGATTTAACCCCAGTAGTAGGATGTGGTGGCTCTTATCAGGGCTCACCTCCACCATGCCCTGATAGCAGCAACCCCCAGTCTGATGTTAAACATTAATGAGTTGCTGGGTTCCCAGAAATCTGCTGAGCTAAGGTCACCCCTAGGGATGGTTTATTTTAAATATACAGCAGGTCAAGGCTTGGGGGGAAGACTCGTGGGGGTGTCAGCAGGTCCTGGAGTGGTTGAGGTCTCTCTTGGTTAACATCAAGACTTCTTGCTTTGCTCTTGTGGTCCAGTTGCTGCTTCTTTCCAGATGTTTCAAGGGAAAAAGCAGGAGAGGAGAGGGGGAAGGATGGGTTTTTAAAAGCCCCTTTCAGTGTTGCTTTTATGGCTGTTAATGGGGGTAGCACATGGAGCTCTTGTTGTTCACGTGAACCTCTTCAGATGGTGGCTTCAGCTGCAGGGGCGGGTGGCTGAGTGAGCTCCTCACTCTAATTACCTCTGCCAAGCAAAATCGCTGCCCTTTGGGGGGGTAATTTCCCATCTCTTCCTTCCACCAAACGACTCCTTCTGCTTGGAGCACGAGCCGTGAAAACAGCCTCTTAATCCACCTCCTGCCTCCCCCCAATTATTTAATACCTGGATTTTATTCCTCCTCGTTCGTCTTTCTAACTACCCTAATTTTTCCAGTTCCTCTCATCAGCGTTTTTCCCAAGCTCTTTATTGTTTTCTGATTGCTGTAACTCTGCAATATCTTTTGGCACTAGAGCCTGGCTCCCCGGGGGGAAAAGGCTCATGAATTTATACAGCAACATTACCCAGGCTTTTCAGATGAGTCTTGAGGCTGCTTCAGATGCCCAGAAATGCTCCTTCTGTTCCTACCTCTCCTGTCGCTGCATCCCTTTAATGAGCAGAGATTAGAAAGTAGAAATTGCACATGTAGGGGTTTTTTTTTTTTTGGTATAAAGGGTCGTGCAAGTCGGGGTCAAGGTTTTGGGGGCCTCAACGCTCGGTCTCCTCCATCCTTCCCTGCTCTCCCCACCTCTGCATTTCTCTCTTCGTGTGTCAAGACAAGAGTTTCAGCCCGGCAGGAAATTTTCCCCATGGTACCAGTTTCTTCTTCTTCTTCTTCTTGCAACCGAAGCACATTTGAGAATTTGCTCCCGAAACTTCCCATGTTCTAATTTTACATGGTGGGGCTGTCAGAAGCAGTGCCCGAGAGAAACGAGATCTCCTCCACAGCTTTGGGGTGACTGGGCTGCCCCAGAAGGGCTGGTGAAACTCGGAGGCTCTTCCTCTGCTCATTAATGTTGAATTTCCTACCTTGGCTTTGGGGGATTTACGTGGCAAAGACTCAACCTGTGAGTCTTAACTTTCGTTAAATCCCCTTTAAGCGCCGCTGCCTCTTTTTTTCCTCTCTGGGCAGAGGAATCTGCCTGTTAACCAAGCACTTCAATGAGCTCATGTTGGGAGAGGAGTCTTAAATATGGTCATTATGAGCAGATACATTCGGGGTGCTGGGAATAAACATGTTCCCTGGGAGCTTATTTATCTTACGGGGCTGTCCCAGGCTGAGGAGGGGGTGAGACAGGAGCCAAACGTTGCTCCGAGGTTGCCTCAGACAACCTTGTTTTTCCTTCTTCCAGCGATTTGTTTCTGTCTCTGTCTGAGAGGGGAATTAAAAGAGCCACAAATGACGCCGAGAGATCCCGCTTGTGAAATATTCTGCATTTTTTGAAGGGCAAGAGCACGCAGCTGCAGGGTGAGTGCTGGTGGGTGGATTGAGATGTCCTCTCCCATGGCAGGAGCTGGTGGGGTTGCACTGATAGAGATCAGGGCTTAGGTCCCTGCTTTCCTCACGATTGCTTCTTGCCAGCTCATCCCGCTTGAAAAGACCCGATAATTGCAAATCTTGTCGCTGGTGAGAACAAAAGCTTGTGCCCCTCAAAGGGTCTCCCAGGAAGGATGCTCAAGGTCAGGGTGGAAAGTGGTTTCCTTTATGGCTCGTTAGTTTTCTGCCTCCTCTCGAGTGCAGGGCAAGATGAGTAAAGACTTGTTGTAATTATGTGGTTGGGAAGCAGAAGGGGCTCAGAAAAAACGTCTGGAGATCCAAACATCTACTCTAGGAAGGTTTGAGTTGGCAGCTGGTGGGGGGGTCTGACCTCTGGTGTGTGCCAGCCAGGACCTGCAGTGTCCATTTGCCAACGAACCTCCAATCAGGGTTCAATCATTAATCAGTTTGATGTGGGCTTGAGGTGCTGCAGTCTCAAGGGCTTTGAGGCTGAGGTCTGTAAATGTCATCTGCTACCCACGGAGGGAAATCAGTGTCTATCTGCTCCCGTGGTCATGAGTGGGAGGAGGAAAACCTTTCCTCAGTCTCTCTGGTAGCATTTTAGTTGAACAACAAGAGCAACATGTGTCCAACTCAAGGCCAAGCCTTGGGAGTCTTCTCAGAACCACAACCAACATCAGTCAAGGTGCCCAATATTGTTCTACTGGGCCCCAATTAGTTGGTTTCCATTAACACAGATGCTCAGGGTGTCTCACCAATGTTCTCCACGGCTCATCATCTCAGAAACCTGCTGGGACTCCATTTCTTTGAGCCCACAAGCGTCACCACCTTCTGCTTGATGAGTTTTTTCCACTTTTCTGCTGTGTTGATGGGAGCAGGTCATGGGACAACCCGTCATGTGGAACCAACCCCCCACTTCTCAGCATGATCCGGCCTCACCTTGTTTTTTCTTCTCTCAGAGAGGCCAAATTATGACCATAAAAGGGAAAACCGGAATATTGGGTGAGAAGCTCTGTCCCCATTGGCTGAGCGCCGCTTCGCGATGGTTTCGGGGGGAAATAACCAGGTTGGAGTAATTTTGGGGGCCGAGAATAAAAACAATGCAGCAAACCCATGTGGTTCACCATTGAAACCAAGGCAGGACTTTCGGTGTCGGTGCCTCCTCTTGTTTTTGGTTCCACCTGCGTGAAACTGCAGCAGGGTCCTCACTTCCACATGGGCACGGCGGCTCGGCCGCACACAGCTCCTGCTTCCCGTAAAACATCTCTGCAGCCACGACCAGATGATGCCACCTAGGGTAACATTTCTTGGAGAAGAACCAGAAGGAGCTGGTGGCCAGGTTGGCCAGCAACCAGAACTTCAACCACCTCCTATCAACCCATCTCTACAGCCACGATCAACTGATGCCAGCTAGGGTAACCTCTCCTGGAGGTGAGTTGGAAGGATTTGGTGGTCAGGTTGGCCAGCAACCAGAACTTCAACCACCTCCTGTCAACCTGGTGGCCTTCTGAGCTGGGAAAGCCCAAGCACCAGCTTGTGGTTGAGTATCTAAAACCCAGCAGAACAAAGCCCAGGAACATCTCTTCCATCCAACCCTCGTTAGACCATTGGCATGGTTAAACCCAGGACTTTAATCTCCTGAGACACTCGCCACCAGCACTGAGTTACAACATTTAATAAATATGATAAAAAAAAGGCCAAGAGGGTTTCCTGGAAGCTTTGGCAGCCTTGCGTGGGGAGCAGATGTTGGCAGCAAAGTCCTCGTGAGCTGTAAAGGCATTTTCCTGTTTAATGATTAGCCCGAGAGATCTGACAGCTGAATTGGATGGAGTATTTGTGCTCAGGAGCTTGGAGAGCTGAGGTATCAGCTTCACCCCTCCTGGGAAGGCCACACCCGTGTAGATCCTTCACTCATCACCTTCACCCAATGAGAGCGTGATGGTTTTATGGCTAATGCTGTTCTTGGGGTCAAAAATGGGTCTCATCACCCAGCCCATGGCAACCTTCTGCCTTGCCTCGTGTGCTCAGGGTGGCAATGGGGCCATCTGCAACGGGGAGCTTCTCTTCTGGAGGATGAACCCAACCCCCTGCAGCATGAGGCAGCAGCCTGGCCACCCCGCTGGAGGATGGTTGCATTAACCACCTCCCAGAAGAAGTGGCTCTGACAGCCTTGGGTTCCTTCCTTAAACCGAAATGGGGTGTCGGTCCCCCCATCACCATGTTGTTTGTCTTCTCCTCCATCAGGCCCATCCAAAGCCAGGAGAGATGTGCTCTGCGGATGCCACATCCCATTCTTTTTGCCCTTTTCTTCAACTTTCCTCCCCATTCCTCTTGCATCCACCCTTCCCTCCCAGATTCCTCCCAAGACAACTCATTCTGGATGCCCACCAGCGACGCCAGCACCAATCCTTCACCATCACCCCCCCTCTCCCTCTCCACCAGGCCCCTTCCTCTGCTCTCACCCCAGTCCCAGGTACCTTTGGCTGTCCCGTGGTGGCAGTGCCCTGGTTCTCCTGGCTCCACCGCCCGCTGCAATTCCTCTCCCCGTCACCACTGCAGCTCCTTCTTGAGCGGTGGCCGCGGTGGTGAGCCCCAGGACCTATCACAGCATCACAAGCCCTGCTGCTTGGCCCCACAAAACCAGAGGGGAACCACAGTCTCTTACTCATTGGCACCAGGGTGATGCTACCCCCCTCGCATCCTTCCCGCTGGGCAGTGGTCTGGGGAGAGAGGGGAAGAGGTGGCTGCACCTCAGCGCCTGCTCCTCCTCCATGGCCATCAACCCAACATCTTGAAGGTCTCCAAAACCTGGGCTGCAAGAGGTGAGGTCTTGGTAAAGCATCTTTTAGGAAGGTGGGGGTTGAAGGTTTGGTGTCAGTGTGGTTCAGGGTGATGCTGCTGGTAAAGCAGCTCTGAAAACTCCAGCAGGGACCTGGGTAGGGCCAACCCAACCAAAGGTCTAGGTGGTGGTTTGTTGCTTGGTACCTTTGAGTACGTAGGCTTGAGTCATCAGGTCTTGGGGTCTAAATGATGCTGTTCTGCAGTGTACAGGAAAAAACCTTGCTGCACTCTGGGTAATTCAGATTTACCCTTGTCCTCATAATACCTCCCCGGGGCAGAGCAGTGCTGGTGTCCCCGTTGCACAGGCAGCCAAGAGAGGCTGGAGGACATGGAGGGATCTACCCAAGGCTGCTAAGGAAGCACATTGAACCCACCTCCAGCTCCCACCTCCCAGACCACAGGTTTCCTTTCCAACCCCATTGAGAGCAAGAGGGGATTGCACAAATACCTTGGCTGCATTTCAGAGGAACCCCCCCAATATTGCCTGGAGACCCTGTGCAGGGGACACCCCTGCTCCAAATAACCATGGAGGGTAAACCAGAAGCTTTTAAGGCCAACTCAGAGCCATCAAAGGCCAGTATCTCTTATCAAAGGGTGGGGACACTGCCCCTGTGTGCTCAGAGCCTGCGGGCAGGAGATAAAGCCCAGCGAGATGCAGCGGGGTGAACTCCAACAGGCAAATGAGCATTGAAAAAAAGCACAATTAAAGCAAAAAAAACCCACAGAACAAAAAAACCCAAAAAGCTTCAGCTCCACAGCAGCTCGGCCGAGCTGCTGTTCCCCTATTTGCGTAGCCCAGGGCTATCTTTATAAGCCCTTGCTGCCAGATGTTCCCCCATTTGCATGCTGGGCGAGGGGAAGGGATGCTGAGCAGGTCCCTGGGGTGCTGGTTGGAGCAGGAGCTGGATGGAGATTGCCACCCAGTGGCTGTGCTGCCTTCCCACCCTGGAAAGATCCAACCCAGCGTCGCTTCTGCCAGCTCAGGTCTTTCTTTTGCAGAGCAGAGCTGAGGAAACCTTCCTGGTCCTGATCAGTCCATCCCTAGGCTGGCGGACCCCATCTCAAGCCCCTCATCATCATCACCTGGGACATCTCCAGGGCCACTTTTCCCCACCCTGAGCTTGTTCCTCAGGTACAAACAGTAAATCTGGAGGTAATAGCTAAAGCTGTAAGTTTCTGTCACAGAAGAGACACCCCAGACATCAGGGTCCTGCAGGGTTAGATGGTTTTCCAGCTAATCCCTTCCAGGCTGGGACTCATTTTCTGCTCTCAATTTCTATCTAAGCATCAACACCCCCCCCAGCAACCTCATTCTCCTGCTTAAGCTCTCCCAGGGACCTTTTCTAGGGACATCTCATATATTTGCATTAATGCTACCTACAGAAGGTGTAGCCAATAAAGGGAATTACTCCTCCTGCCTACAGCAGAGCGAGTTCCACCCCCAAAACCAGCTTTTTTAACCTTATTTCCATGACTTGTACAGCAAACAAGCCTCACCTTTACAGGGACACCTGCCCAACATGCTGGTTTGGCCACAATCCCTTTAAATTCAGTGATCTGCACCTTGATATGGTTAATTGGGAGCAGAGGAGGAGCTTTTGCTGCAGTATTTATATTTTTTTGGTGATGCTTCAGTGGTTGGAGCAGGTCCTGTAGCTCATAGGCTGTGACCTGTGTGCTTGTGGTTGCTGAAGGCAGCTGAGCCCACTTGGCTCTGCCTTTTTTCTTGCAGCTGCTATTGGAGCTCTCAGGCCAATGTATTCCTGGAATTTCATTTTAGATCCCAGAATTCCCAGCATGATGAGGGTGGGAAGGGACCTCTGGAGATGATCTGGTCCAACCTCCCTACTCCAGCAGCTCACGCAGAGCAGGGGGCCCAGGATTGTGTCCAGGTGGGTTTGAAATCTCCTCAGAGGAGACTCCACAACCTCTCTGGGCAGCCTGGGCCAGGCTCCAACCCCCTCACCCCAAACAACTTTCTCCTCCTGCTCACATGGAACCTCCTGGGTTCCAGTTGGTGCCCGGTGCCCCTTGTCCTGTCCCTGGGCACCACTGACAAGAGTCTGGCCCCAGCCTCTTGCCCCCCACCCTTTAGCTCTTGCTCAGCATTGATCAGATCCCCTCTGGGGCTTCTCTTCTCCAGCTCAACAGCCCCAGGGCTCTCAGAATTTCCTGGGCACAGAGATGCTCCAGTCCCCTCAGCATCTTCGGTCTGGACTCTCCCAGTATCTCCTTGTCTCTCTTGAACCAGGACTCAGGACAGAGTAGAGAGGGAGGAAAACCTCCCTTGACCTCCTGGCCACATTCTTCTTAGTGCACCCCAGACCTGCTGTTTCTTAGGGGGGATTTAAGGGGGCTCAGGTGTGGGTTTGCACTGAGCATCCAGACCCAGAAGACTCAGGTCTTCTCCAAGCCCCCAAACCAAACCCTGACATCAGCACCAAATCTGGGTGGGTGCCTCTGAGCAAGAAGAAGAAATTCTCTTCTCCATCATGCTCCCAAGACACTGGGCTTAACCTAAACCCTCTTCTCAGCTTGCAGGAACCACCTGGTGCTTTAGCAAGGGAAAAAAAATCCCAGTGCTGGTTGTCCCAGCACTTAACTGGAGACTTCTTGGCCACCACTGCAGAACTCTGTCATCCACATCTTCTGCAGAAGGGCACTCGTGGGAACTGTTTGGCCACTGCTAAACTTTCTCTGGCTGCACAACTTCTTCCCTGTTGCTCCTTCATGTCAGCATTTCGTTTACACTTGGTGCATCTGACAAAAAAAACCCAAAACCCACCCCAAGCAAACAGCAGCAGCCTCCAAACCATTTCCTCTTTCTCTGAGACGTGCTGCTGAGCCAGGAGACAGACACAGCTCGTGGGTAAAGCTCTGACCACGCAGCTCCTCCAGGGCTGGGTTTAGCAGGGGTGAAATCAGCCCTGCTGCTCTTATAGAACAACCTGGCCTTGCTATAAATACTGCAGCAGAGGTGGGGAAGGTGGGAGCCCGTGGGGTGGTGGCTGCAGCGCTGGAGAAGACAACCCTGGGGTGTTGGTGGGGTCAGGTACCTTCCTGCAACCTTGGTCATCCCAGGGATGTGGGTATGTGGGGAAGATGGGGATGGAGTTTTTAGCAGAGGCTGTTGCAGCAGGACGAGGGGTGATGGTTTGAAACTAAAAGAGGGAGATTTAGACTAGAGAGAAGGAAGAAATTGTTGATGCTGAGGGTGGTGAGAGCCTGGTTGAGGTTGCCCAGGGAGGTGGTGGCTGCCCCATCCCTGGAACCATTGCAGGGGAGGTTGGACCTGCTCTAGCTGCAGATGTCCCTGCTCCCTGCAGGGGGGTTGGATGAGATGACCTTTAAAGGTCTCCTCCAACCCAAACCAGTCTGTGATCCTACAAATGAGCTCCAGAGGGAGCCCAGGGTGTTGCAGACAGGACAGATCCCAGCTGCTCTGGCCATTGCTTGGAGAGATGAAGGTGAGGTTGTAGCAGAGGGAGACTGGTCTCACTGGGACCCAACCATGAGATGTTATGAGAGTTCCTTCATGAAACTCCCGTGCCAAAGCAAACATACCAAGCAGCGAGATGTGGCCAAAACTGGGTGAAAAGAGGAAAAAAAGTGGAGGGAGAAGGTTATGAAAGCACCAAACTCAGCTCGGGTATGTATCTTGGGACAGAGCTTCCAAAAACAGCTGCCAGAAGAGCTTTGGGTGTGATGCTGGCTGAAAACAGGGTGGAGCAGACACCTCAGATCTTCTCTGACACCTTCACGTTGCATGCCAGAGGGTAGGGATGTGCCATCCTGGCCCCATCACTAGATTTCCCTCCTTGTAGGGTCAACATCCTACTCATAACCAACTCCTAGTTGCAGTTGGTCAACCAGTGCATGCTTGAAGCCAATCTCTGTGGTTGCTCCTTTCTCCAGGAGACATCCAAGCTGCTCTGCTGGGAGCTGTGAGCAAGGTGCAAGCTCAGTGTGAGCTACATGTGAGCTTGCTGGGTTAGATAAGCACATGATCACTGCTGATATGAGCCTCAGCATGATGGGGCAAGACTTGAGATGTGAGAAGCAGAAGAGAAGGGGTTGAGGTGGGGTTGGGAGAGCCCCGAAGGCTGACCAGGCTCTCCAAGGAGGTTTCTGGGGTAGGGTTGGACCTGGGGAGCTCCTCTCTGCCCATGGCAAGGAGGGAACCTCGTGAGGCTACAGCTAGCTTCCCAAAAAGCCCAGAGGTCACACGGGAAAGCTACAGTGGGAGGAAGTGAAGTGTGGTCATGGGTTCACCCCAGAGGTCCTGGCCATCCTTTCTCCCTGGGGACACGGCTCCTGCAGCCCCTGCTGCTCCAGAGGCTGGGACACCAACCAGTTCAAGGAGCTCCAAAAATAACCTTTCTGAAAAGACCAATGGGTTGGGTTTTTTTTTTGGCTGCATCAAGTCCCCAGGGTGGCTCCGAGCAGGCACAGGGTGGGAATGTGCTGAGAAGGGCTCTGTCCCAGCCCAAACTCAACTGCAATGCCTTAAGCTGCCAAGAAGCTGCCTCCAAAGAACTTGACTTTGCCTCTTTGGATGCTTTTTGCTCCTAAAATCCCTCCTAGGTCCTTAACTTAGAGCTGAGTAGAGACCAGGTGTCTTTAGGTTGGAAGACCTGCTTTGGGTGACCTGCTTGAGTTCCTCCTGGAACAAAGCTCCTACTTTTAGACCCCATTTTAAACTGGACCTTCAGTCAGATAAATCCCTTCCCAGCCAGAATCTGAGCCCCACTTTGAAATTTGATGTATAATTTATATTATATCAAGCAGTGCTCCTAACAGATGGATGCTTAAACATGGGGATTTAGGTGAATATTGTATTAGGACACCTTGGGAGCAAGAAAACCTGGTTTCCACATGAGCTCCTTGTTGAGATTAAATCATATTCCCTCATTTATTGTTGCTGATTAAGCAGCACAATGTTTAGGATGCTAAAAAGGCACCAAGTGGTACCTTCTGGCAACCCCAAGTTAATGGAGTATGTGCCCACCTCAACCTCAAATCTGCACATCTCTATAGCAGCTATGAATGATCCTCTTCAAAAATACAGGAAGCCTTTAAAATATTATTGTCCCAGCTAAAACCCACCCCAAACCAACTGGGTTTGGAGGAGAAATGAAGGCAAAGGGCTGAATTCTCCACTTTTCAGCCCATCCTGCCCTCTTTAAATGGTTGGTGATGGGAAAGAGGAGGATGACAAGAGGCTCTGCTCTGCCTTTTGCCTGGAGTGAAGCTTTGGGTGACCTCTTGTCTCCTTAGATAAAGAGCTGCCATGCTCCTAACAACCTCTCTCAGGGCTCTGCTCATCCAGATATTCCTGCACATATTTGAGAGGGCATCAAGAATATTTCAGCATCTCAGTTTTTGAGTGAAGTGCAGCTCTTGAAGCACATCAGGAGCTGTTTGAAGGCATCATAAATGTGTTGCCCATCCTTGGCTGCCACGCTGGGAGGGATTTCACCCACATCTCAGCTGGAGAATCAATCATAGAATCAGCAGGGTTGGAAGGGACCTTCAAGACCATCCAGTTCCACCCCCCTGCCATGGCAGGGACACCTCCCACTCCATCAGTTGCTCACAGCCCCAGCCAGCCTGGCCTTCCAAATGTCCAGGGATGGGGCTTCCAGCACCTCTCTGGGCAACCTGGGCCAGTGTCTCCCCACCCTGCTGGGCATCAACTTCTTCCTAATGTCTCATCTCAATCTCCCCACCTCTAGTTTTGACCCATTCCCCCCCGTCCTACCACTAAACGTCCCTCCCCAGCTTTCTTGTAGCCCCCTTCAGATCCTGGAAGGTGACAATAAAAGATGCCCCAATAGAAGATGCTGCCCTGGCAGCTGAGCAGTGAAAATGTCACCCTGGGTGCTACTGAGAAAGCAGAAATGCAGCTTTTTCCCCTAAATCAGCTCAGAGAAGACACTCTGGGGTTTCAAAACCTAACTTTTTTTTTCTCAAACTTCCTTAAAAATTCAAATTACTCCTTCACTGGCCTCTTTCCCTAAGGCAGGAGGGGAAGTGCAACTATCTGCCCATATTGATTTTTAAAGCCTCTGGTTTTATTCCAGATTATTTTACAAAGCTGCAGTATTTGGATGTAAAGCTGAATATTTAAGGAGTGGATTTTGCATTGGGTCTGTGTCATTTTTGATACTCTACCCTTCTGGCTCTATCATATCACCATTAAATATCATTATTAAATATCATCATTAAATATCATCATTAAATATCATCATTAAATATCATTATTAAATATAATCATTAAAACATCACAATTAAATATCATAATTAAATATCATCATTAAAACATCATTAAATATAATCATTAAATATCATTATTAAATATCATCATTAAAACATCATCATTAAATAACATCATTAAAACATCATCATTAAATATCATCATTAAACATCATCATTAAAACATCATCATTAAATATCATCATTAAATATCATCATTAAAACATCATCATTAAATATCATCATTAAAACATCATAATTAAATATAATAATTAAATATCATCATTAAATATC
>VYZX01015855.1:0-22868 GCA_013401335.1 Brachypteracias leptosomus | reverse complement strand
AGGTAAACCCACCACATTGCTTTTTCAAAAATGCAAAATACTTCTATTTCATGTTCATCTGTTGTAGCTTGCCAGTCATGCAGGCAAATGGGGATACAGTTTTGTGAATGCAGACACAATGCAATACTTACTTAAGAACTACATAGACACATTCCAGGTCTCAGTCAGAAAATGAAATATCCTTAATACATACTTTGTAGAGTTTGCATACTGTCTTTTAAGATTAAATTATTTAAGCTTACTTCATCTAAGATTTACTTGATTGTTGAGCTGAAAAATACTGACTCATATATTTACTCTGTGTTCATTCACCAATTCTCAGCTCTGTTGAGACGATGTGTCTGACTCAGGAGAGCACTTAGTAAGTCTTAAGCATGTTGCATTCTCATCTACTACTTTTCATCAAGATTTTTTTTCTTTAGGTTTTAATTCATTCTCTCATTTTTATTACATCTTTCACATTTCCACACAGTTTATGTGGGGTTTTTTAAGCAGTCTGCAACTTTTACCTCAATATTAACAGAATTTATTGCAAAACAGAATTAATCATCTTTTCTCCTACTCCATACTTTCCCTTACACTACCTCATGTTAATGAAGATAGCTCAACCAGTACAATTAGCTGCTCCAGCTTCACTCCTTTCTCTTTTTGAAACAAGAAACAGAAAAAGCTTCTACCCAAAAGCCTTCTAAAAAAATGATGCTTTGCAGAACACACATGGGCAGTCAATCCCTAAGCAACGTCTGGCTGGAAAGCTAAAAAGTGTAATATTACAAAGCCAAGTACTCTCCTGATATCTCCCTCATAACTACAGAAACAGGCTCCATCCTGAGTACACCTCCTTATCTCAGAGTACCAGCAAGGCAACAGAGTCCATATAGAACCTGGCAAGCCACAGGCTGAATGATGTTAACCTCCACTTAACCATATTAAGAAATTAGAGTAAGAAGCTACACAAATCCTTTTGCTTTGTGAGTTATCACCTTGCTTAGTACACACAGACCTCCCCCCAGCCTTTCTCAGCTATATCCCAGTAACCCTTAATCATCCCTTTCTTCTGCATATTTTTTACTTCATGCACTTATAATCAATCTTTAAGATATGATTTTAATTTAAATAGTCAAAACATTACTTCTTGTGCATATTTTTGCAGAAATCAATCCATTTTCTCAAGTAAGTGTTGAAAAAAATGACTCTTAAGTCTTCAGTAAGTGGTATGAACCAGAAAAAGTTATTGTCTCTTCAAAAGCACAGACACTTTGAGGCTAATTCACTTGGCACACCCCTATTACCCATTTTTGACTGCCTAAAGTCAAGATAGCTCAGCCCGCATCACTGCATCTGTTATTGTTAAGATTACAGTATCAATGAGCCAAGGAATACTTTGGACTTGACAACAGGCCAAGGTGGCAACAGCAAATGTAAAGGACATTTTATCATGAGAAACCAGCAAAGCCACTTACAGATTAAGGTAGATCCTGAGTAAATCTGAGGAATAAGTGTTTTGAAACTACCACACTTCAATTCTGTTAGGAATACTAGAACCTGAGGCATCATTTCCATTTTTAGTGAGTGTATCAGTTTTATTCTGCCTGACTCCAGCCTACTTAATACAGAAGTCACTGGCTAGCTCTAAAAACATACCTTGAGATTCTTTTTTTTTCAGAGGACATCAAGCACTATTCATCTTCCTGGTTTTATTTAATGCAAAACCACTTAATTGTAATAGGGTCAAGCAAAAAAACCTGGCGCTTTTCCTGTAAAGCAACAGACTGTTTTACATCCCTGATAGGTCACGGAGCTGCAGATGTAATAGAACACATGCGTTGATAATGTGTGTTTTTCTATTGCCAACAGGGAAGCTAGGCTTAGTAGGACTTAATCAAATTTAGGCAGAGGAATTTGGCCAAGGCAGCAGAGTACTGAAGATACAGAAGTTAATTAATTGAATATGCCCTAAACAGCATTTGGAAAAAGTTTATTATTCCCATGGAAGTCAAATTCACAATATACAACTCCTTGTGTCACCCATTCTCCTCAGTTGAGCCAAGACAATGAAAAACCATCTTAAGTGCATAGCTTCATGTGCTTTCAAGATACAAAGAAATGAAAGAGATACAGTCACTGTTCTTCCCTACACAGCCCTTTTTAAATTCTTTAGCTATAAACACAGCTCATTCAGTCATTTTCCTAGCCCAGGAATGATTTTTCAGACTTACAAAGCTTCCAGATCAAGAGCCAAGATTTAAAAATCAAGCTTTTTTTTTGTTTCCATTTAAAATATCAACTCTAAGAGGAAAGACTCTTGAGTGAGAATTACTCTGGAAATTCTGCTGATGATGGAAGAGATAAAATAGAACACAGCTTGCCCATCTGCAACTATATTGGCTTGTCAGTACTGACAAGAAAATAAATGTGTTTCTGTCACTAAGCTAGACATGGTATTCAGAAGGCACAGAAGAAACAGACCTCTGCAGGACATAAATACAAGTATATAAAGTTGATTTTTCTGACTACATTCACAAGAAAGGCTCTCTTCTCAAGAGTTATCATTAGCAGGTGAGTGTATGTTACTCCTAAAGTAGGCCTGTGAGAGTATTTAATATACACACTTTGGTAACTCTTCTACTGATTTACCTGAGCACAACAGGTTCTAAACATGAGGAAGTTTTTGTCACAAACTAGATTTGTTTTCAGTAAAAGAAAAATAAAAAAAAAAAGGTTGCCAAAATATCAGGAAAAAAAGCGAGTAAAATCAGTTTCAAAATACATTATTAAAATTGTGAGAGTTAAGTACCTCTCTTGAACATAAAAGAGCCAGCCTATTATTTCATTAAATAAGCATTTCCTCATAGAAAGTCATATTTTACTTCAAAAGTAAATTTTCAGAATTTTGAAAAGGTCTCATTTCTTATTAGGAAAGTCACAGTGATGACTATTGGCTACCTGCCTGGAAGACTGTTGTGAATTTATCGTTTTACCTGCAGGGAGACAGAAAAATTGACAAGAGTGTTTTAGACACCTCTAGGAAAGCAAGGAAGAAGAGGGAAGACAGCTTGTTCTTACTCTTCGCTTGTCCCCACATTGTAGTTAATACAGTCTTGGCCAGGGAAATTCACTGAATTTGATCTATTGCCAATTAATATAAGCTTTTAATTCCTGATCATCTTAGTATTTTTGCCTCAACACTCACTTTGGGAACATGTTTCCTACTGCCCTTTCCCCAGGCTCAACACAGCTTAACATCTATCTCTCCTCTCTCCCCTCCTAGCCTCAGCTTTCCTTATTTATTTAGCAGTGGAGGACGTTATGACTGCTGTCTAATGGTTTCCTTTGGTCAGTCCTTGCTTCTTCCACTTTTTCCCTGTGGCTTCTTGTTTCTCTTGAGCCGGGGTAACCAGCACTATCAGTATAGGCTGGGAGAGGATATACTGGAGAGCAGTCCTGTGGAAAGGGACTTGGGGGTGCTGGTGGATGAAAAACTGGATACAAGCCACCAATGTGCAATTGCAGTCCAGAAGGCCAGGTCACATCCTGGGCTGCATCAAAAGAACTATGACCAGCAGATCAAGAGAGGTGATTCTGCCCCTCTACTCTGCCCTGGTGAGACCTCACCTGGAGTACTGCATCCAGTTCTGGAACCCCAGCACAAGAAGGATGTGGACATATTGGAGCATGTCCAGAGGAGGGCTACCAAAATGATCAGGGGAATGGAGCATCTCTCATATGAATACAGGCTGAGAGAGTCAGGGCTGTTCAGCCTGGAGAAGAGAAGGCTCTGGGGGGACCTTATAGTGACCTACCAGTATCTGAAGGGGGCCTACATAAAGCCAGGGAAAGGTCTATTCAAAAGGGTTTGTAATGATAGGACAAGGAGTAATGGTTTTAAGCCAGGAAAGGATAGATTTAGATTGGATATTAGAAAAAAGTGCTTTAATATGAGGGTGACAGATCACTGGAACGGGCTGCCCAAGGAGATGGTGGAGGCCCATTCCTGGAGTCATTTAAGGTCAGGCTTGATGGGGCTCTGAGCAGTCTGACCTAGGTAGAGATGTCCCAGCCTGTGTAGGGAGGTTGGACAAGATGACCTCTAGAGGTCCCTTCCAGCCTAAAACATTCTATGATTCTATGATTCTCACTGCTCCTCTGTTCCAGCATGGGCTCTCTGTGGGCCACAGTCTCATGGGGCTGCCTGTGTCTGTGCCCCAGTGTAGGCAACCCACTCAGAGGCCACAGTCCCTCAGAGACATACCTCCTCTGCGGGGAACACCTCTCCAGCTACATCTCCAATCAGGTCTGTTTCTACTTATGTCCACTGTCTTCTCTATTTTCTCTTGCAACATGCCTCCTCACATCCCTATTTGAATGCACATCCCTTTATAAACTATACTTTCAGCATAATCACAACTTTAATGAATTGTAAACTCAACCGTTCCTCTCAGAAAACAAGGATTAATTCTGTACACTGTGCACACACACTCAGTTAAATCTCCACCCCTGGAGACGAGGCTGTTGAGGTTAACATCACCGCAGTTTGAGTAAGTGCTCCTCACAAATTTCCCTTCTTGCCCCTGCAAGAAGCAAACCCCAGAAGCTTACAAGACTTTTAAATATATCCGCGGCGATTACATTTCAGTTTCTGCACCCGAGGAGTCGACCTACCCAGTCGGGGCGGCCTCCCCCAGCTTGCCGGCTGCTCCTCCGGCAGACGGGCCCGGCTGCGGCGCGGCCCGGGCAGGGCCTCAGCCGCGGCTGCCGCCAGGGCCCCACCCGCGCTGGCACCTGCCAAGGACCCCGGCTGCGGCCCGCTGCTCTGCGGCACCCCCGCGCTCCAGCCCTGTTGAGCGGCCCCGGTCCCTGCGGACACCGGGCAGGGGCACAGGGCCAGCCCCGGGCACCCCAAGGCAGCGCGTCCCCCACTCCTCCCGCGGTCCCGCAACCCCCGCGCCGGGGACTCTGCGTTTCGGTCCGTGCCAGCCCCCAACGGGCATCGGCCCCGCTCTCTACCGGTTACTGCCGTGGGCAAACTTTCTCAGCTCCAGACTTTCCATCACTTTGACTTACTGCCGATTAACACAAATTTTAAATTCCCGACTCCGGTATTGAGGAAAATAGTGGATAACGCCTTTCCTCCCCCTTCCTCAGGCTCTAATCTCCTCCTCGTCTCAGCTCCCCTGGTTCCCGCCCCCGGGTACGCTCCCTTCCGTTCAATCCTGTCGGTGAGGCGAGGCCGGGCGGCGCAGGAGAAGGGGTCGGCCTGTGGTCCCTGCCCGCTGCTAGCTACTGCTCCTCCGCGGCTGCCTGCTCCGCTCCTCTGCCCCGGCCCGGGCCACCCGTGGCCGCAGTCCCCAGTGCCGCCCCTCCTCCAGCCTGGGCATTTGGTCAGAGGGGGCTTCCTTTAACAGCGCTTATTAGTTCTGGTTTTTGCGGGAAGACAGTGGAGTCTCGCAGGTATGCAGGCAGTGCACGGGGAAGTGCTGGTTTCACTCCTTGGAGAGTGGATTTTGCGGGTTATAGCTTTGTTCTCTTTTCTTCTTAAAAGCAAATATGTTTTTTGCTTCCTGTTGCTAAAAAGGAAAATCACTTTGTTTTTGTTTTTTTCTTTTTTAATCTAACTTGAGATGGAAATAATTAATTAAAACTTAATTGCAAAGAAAAAAACCCCAAAACCTCCAGTTTCTAGTAATGGTATCTGGTCTTAATGCAGGAGAACACTAAAAGACTGTGCAGCTTTAAGCCTGTGTATTCTGTCACCAACTTAAAAGTCTATTAAAGTGTGCAAGAGGTGTGTGTGAGCACTGTGCCAGAACCAGCTTTGAGCAGGAGGACCCCATCTGAGTGTCTGCGGGCTTTGCAGGGGCTTCCTCGCTGGGGTGGTCCTTGCCTAGCTCCTGCACCCGCTGGAAAGCTGTGAACGTTTTGGCAGAGTAAGGATTTCTCTGTACTGGGCCATTAATGCAGCAGGGTTTTCACAACAGGGGAGACTCAGGAAAAGGAAAAGGAAAAAAAAGTAAAATGGTCAGAGAAGGATCATTGCAGAAATCAGTATGGAGAAACTAGAAGGGTGCATTTTTACTGTGTACAAGCAGGAAGCTGAGGGCAAATATGTTCAAGTGGAGAAACCAGAATACACCTTGACATTCTCTACCCCATCAGCTCAAGGAAAGGCTATTTGGCACTGTCTTTGTTAAGTAGTAGTGATACCTGTTAGAGGCAGGTACAGCCCCTGCTGGGGTACCAAATGGCTATAGTATGCCTGATTTCCACAGATTACCCAGGAAAGTTGTGGATGCTCCATCACAGGATATGTTCAAGACCAGGTTGGATGAGGCCTTGTGCAGCCTGGTCTGGTGGGAAGTGTCCCTGCCCATGGCAGAGGGGGTTGGAACTAGATAATTTTTGTGATTCCTTCCAACCAAATCATTCTATGATTTTTACTTTGAACTAGCTGTAGTTTGTTCCCATGAGTGGAACTCCATTAGCAACTGGAGAACATTCAATGTCTTCTGAGTGCATCTTCTGGTTCAACTTCTGCATTGAGTGCATGTACTGTGAAACTACTTTGCAATATGAAAGCATAGTTCAGATTTGCCTCAAAAGTGTGTTCCTGATCTGCCCTGAAACATTAATGTGGGTGTTCCATTTCTAGGCCAAAAGTGAAGTATAAATACCATGTCTTAACTCCTTTTTCCTTTAAAGAAACAAACAAAAATACTAACTTTCTATTGACTTGATTGTTTTAGCATTAAGATCATAGTAAATGCATATTAAGTACCTTTGAATATGTTAGGATTTTCACCAATCCATGCAAGTAGAAGTAAACAACACTTCTGAAATACCCAAGTGTTTAGGAGCCTTGCTATTTGGAAAAATAAAATGGAGACTGTGGAGAATGCTGAATGCAATTGTTTATTTCTGATCCAAAAGAGGCTTAGCTTTTAGTGTGTTAGGGGAAGATCTTGTGAGTCCAGTTAACTGGTTTAATTGGTTTGTATGATATATTATAGTTTGTTAGATTGGACTGTACATAAAGATTATTTTCACAACAACCACCCTCATAAGGTTCCTGCAGGCTGCACTGTAATAAAAATCATAGAATCATTTAGGTTGAAAAAGACCTTTAAGATCACCAAGTCAAACCATTACCCAGCACTGCCAAGTCTACCACAAAACTATGTCCCCCAGCACCACATCTACATATCTTTTAAATGCCTCCAAGGATGGTGACACAACCCCTTCCCTGGGCAGCCTGTTCTTTACAGCCCTTTTGGTGAAGAAAATTTTCTAAGGTCCAATCTAAACCTCCTCTGATGCAACTTAAGGCCATTTCCTCACATACTATCAGTCGTTACTTGGGAAAAGAAACCAATCCCCACCTCTCCACAACCTCCTTTCAGGTAGCTGTAGACAGCAATAAGGTCTCTTCTCAGCCTCCTTTTTTCAGACCAGATAACACCAGTTTCCTTAGCTGCACCTCATAAGACTTGTGCTCTAGACCCTTTACCAGCTTCACTGCCGTTCTTTGGATGCACACCAGCATCTCAAAGTCTTTCTTATAGTGAGAGGCCCAAAACTGAACACTGTATTCAAGGTAGAGGGGGTACAATCACTTCTCTAGTCCTGCTGGCCACACTATTTCTAATACAAGCCAGGACACTGTTGGCCTTCTTGGCCACATGGGCACACTGCTGGCTCATATTCAGCCAGCTGTTAACCATGTAATGGCAAAAACAGTGCTAATACAAGAACAATATAAGTTTAAATGAGTGTGTAACCAGCAGAGTCAAATGCCCCCATATTGAGTCATATGGTTTTTGTAAGTTGAGACATACATGGTTTTAGTAGTTCAGTATGTTAAATAGATGAATAAAGTACAAAGGGTGTGTTTAAGAGGCATTTTTTCTGAGTGGTGTTTTTTTTTTTCAGGTGAAACACATCTATCAGGTCATCTCATCTCTAAGGAGGCTGTAAGTATAAATAATGATAGCAGGCTCTGCTTCTGAGAGAGCTTACACTGATTTTAGAGTGCTAGCTTGTGTCTTGTATGGTTTCTACAGGGAAAACATGAAACTTTACCGTAGTCTTGAATATGATCGTTCAGAGGTTGGAACTAACACAGCCTAGATCTCTGTTTGTCCCTAATTTTGCCTGACACACAGCAATACAGACATACTCAAATCCAGCAATGTATTACATAGTATTGATACCCACACCACCAGTAATTAGGGCACAGTGATGTATGGAAATTAGTACTATAAAACTAAATGTGAGATCTTACAGAAGGTGAAGGTGATACTTATTTACAAAACCCTTATGCAAATTAATTTATGCATTGACATTTTCACAAGCAACAAGACGTGTGTATCCAGCTGGTCTGGCCAGGATCCCTTCTGTGCTACTCAAGCAAGACTTGGCAGTTGAGTCCTCATGATAGCTCTGGGTCCTTTTGACTGGCAATGGCAAAGCAGTCTTTGTGCAGATCTTCTATACCCTGCAGTAGTTATCAGCTGTTGGAGTCATAATTTGGCTCAGAATCTTGCTCACTTCAGTCTCCATAGATCTTAAGCCACATTGCTTGCCTGCTGTCCTGGGTTTTTTTTTTTTTCCTTTTTTGTCATATATGCTTGAAATAGATGTTTGCAGATTGTTTTCCTGAGCAGATAACAGGAAAATATCTGGTATATGTGATAAACTGCAATCTTGTTGCCATCTTCATAGTATTAAGACACAGGGTCTTCACTGACAGTCACCTGTGCTTTGATGTTTCTGTGTGCAAACCTTTTAGCTTTGACATTATACATTTCTTAATTTTACTGCTGGGAATGGTGTTCTGGAAACACTGTCCTGTGTTGTCAATACAGGGGTTTTAATCTTTGTTTTATATTTTTAACCCTTGTTTTACATTTCAGTTTTAGTGCTTACACACTTATTTCCAGTTATAATAATTCCAAATTCAGAAATTTTGTTGCAAATTTCTTCAATTTCAAATAGAGAATGATGTGGCAATTCCCTATCTTGCTGCTGCTGAAGTGCAGCAGATGACATTAAACCTTAGCCAGCTTAGGCAGCTCTCCAGACTGTTGGCATGGCACATTGGTGTTACCAGGTCCTGTGCCTCTTTCGTGTAATGCCTAATGGAATGGAAAAATATGGGTCAAATGAAGGGAAATAACAGTTCTTATTCCTATAATCTTCTGCCATCAGTTTTACAGCAGTGCTCACCACACTAATTTCAGCCTTACTCATCCTGCTTTAAAATGATGTAGGAAAATCAAGTCTGTAGGGGCTCTTTTGGATGCTGTTAATTATGTATAAGCCTAATGCTCACCAGCTATAGATGAGGTCATCAGTTGATGTGTTCAATTGAAATTTACTGGCCTGAAGGAAGTTTCTTTGAAACTACTGAGGATCTAGCTCAGACAAGTAGTGTCTCTTGTCTTTGAACTCCTATTTATCAGCAGGTAAGTGTGATATGTCTAAAAGATGCAAGAGCCATGGTATAAAGAGACCAGTGTTCATATACTTTAGGAATTAGGCAGCTGGGGTTGAAGGAAACAAGGTCCACTACGGAGCTTTCTGCTCTATTTTAAATTAAAATAGACGGATGCAACAAAGTGCATATTGTAAGATAAACTTTCATGAGGCTGAAATTAGTAGCATAAATAAATACTACAAAATATCAAGGCTGGCACCACTTTCCAATATAACTGAAACACATGAAAAAATTTATATAATATACTTTGCTACTTATTTTTGACATTTAAATTACTCCCGTAAAGGCAACATTTTCCTATCTTCTCTGAACTAACTGGGTCTTTTCTTAAGAATCTCTCAGACAGACTTCCTGGTATAGCCTGACTGTACTGTGAAGCTTTGGAAACACAATTCTTTCAGTATTTAAATATCCAGGTAAATCAGGATTATGAACTGTTTGGAAGAACTGATTGGAAGAAGGTCAAGCAGCCAGTGTATGCCAAGGAGCACCAACACCTCTAGGAATTAGTTTATGATCTTTTTTCCTTGGATAATATTTGGAAGTAAAATTGTAAGTTTGGCTGTCTGAAGTAGGTAGGATCAATGCTGGGATCAAGACCTTGCATACAATTAAGATAATCCAAAGAATGTTTTTCTATGAAAATGATGGTATTCTCGGTCATAGAATCATAGAATTGCCAGAGTTGGAAGGGACCTTAAAGATCATCTAGTTCCAACCCCCCTGCCATAGACAGGGACACCTCCCACTAGATCACGTTACTCAGAGCCCCAGCCAGCCTGGCCTTCAAAATTTCCAGGGATGGGGCTTCCACCACCTCTCTGGGCAACCTGTACCAGTGTCTCACCACCCTCATGGGGAAGAACTTCTTCCTAATGTCTAATCTGAATCTACCCACCTCTAGTTTTGACCCATTCCCCCTAGTCCTGCCGCTACCCTACATCCTAAAAAGTCCCTCACCAGCTTTCTTGTAGGCCCCCTTAAAATACTGGAAGGCCATGATAAGGTCTCCTTGGAGCCTTCCCTTCTCCAGACTGAATAACCCCAACTCTCTCAGTCTATCCTCGTAGGAGGGATGCTCCAGTCCTCTGATCATCCTCGTGGCCCTCCTTTGGACACGTTACAGCACATCTATATCTTTCTTGTAATAGGGGCTCCAGAATTGGATGCAGTACTCCAGGTCGGGTCTCACGAGGGTGGAGTAGAGGGGAAGAATCATCTCCTTCAACCTGCTGGCCATGCTTCTCTTGATACAGCCCAGGATATGATTGGCTTTCTGGGCTGCAAGTGTACACTGACGGCTCATGTTGAGCTTCTCATCCACCAGTACCCCTAAGTCCTTTTCTTCAGGGCTGTTCTCAAGCCAGTCACTGCCCAGCCTATAGTGGTGCTTGGGATTGCCCCAACCCAGATGCAGGACCTTGCGCTTGATCTTGTTGAACTTCAAAAAGTCAAAAAAAAAAAAAAAGTCAGAACTTCCTTCATCCATTAGAAATAAATACATTGATGTCTAAGTGAAAGGATGCTGTTTCCTTTCTAGGTGTTTGCTCTGAACAAAATACTGAATTTTCACTTTCTGTTTTACTTTCTCCATATATACATGTATTCCCAGAACAAATTCCTGATTAATTTAATGTGGGAGTAGGGTATCTCTTATCTTGTTATTTCTTTTGAAACAGAAGAATTATTTCTGTAATCTATTATAACTGAATAACGAAAAAAGCCATTTCTTTGTACTTTAACAAATACAGGACTTGAAATTATAGAGTGCCTATTCAGGTACTTAGTTTTCTTCAGGATTTATCAGTGAAACAGTTTACTTACCTAATTTTAAACCACACTAATAACAGTCTATTTTTATTAACATCCATTGCTTAATCAATCTAATCTTCACACTGAAATTAAGTTGCCAAAGTCGTCCTAATATCAGTGGTATCAGGAACAGACCTACATATAGCACTCTCAGTAGTTGTTTCATTTTTAAAAGATTTTGTTTGGTTTAGAAACGAAAAGCTATTTTGTCTGTGGATGTCCAAGAGCAGTACAAGAAGATGTAATTCTAAGACTGCCTTTCAATGTGTCAATTTGCACTGAAAGGAGTCACCCGTGTACCTGATCTTAGTGTTTGAACAGAAGTTGTTTCAGTGTGCTGATGGTTACTTCAGCCAGTGGGATCAGGTGATTGCTCCAGAGCCAGTCCAAAATGCCTCATCTGAATGGAAAGAGCAGCATGATTGCTTCCTAACTGCTCCTTGCTTAATAATCATCCTTCTCTCTGACTCCTCAGGGTGCTTGGCCTAATCAGGACTTAATTTTCTGTTTCCACAGATGTGATTCCATTAAATGAAATAAATCAATGATCTCATACACCTCATGGATTTATATCTCAAAGTGACCCTTTCAAAGTAGATTTTTCTGTTAACAGCAACTAAAGCCCTCACATTTTCTCATCAAATTTACTGTGACCTCAAAAAAGGATGATTGAAACTGTGTCATCATGATGGCATGGTTATATAAATTACAGAAGGGACTATATCATATTGAAAATCAACATTGAAAAAGAATTGAAATGACTGAAATGATCTTAATCAGTGTTGTTTGCATGTTATTTACTGAAGCACGTACAGCATCTGCAGCACTTCAGATCATATCAGAATCGCTTCAAATTGGTCCCATGCTTCACAGAAATGAAGCTTCTCTTCAGAAATGGCAGCTCTAGGATCAACTTTTTCCATAACATCTTAGTTTTAGGAAATTATTACAGAAACATTGTTTTTAAAATTCTGTCCAGAATCTGATTTTCTTTCTATTAAAGCTAATATGAAGAGAGAAAGATTTAAAATATTAAATGTAAGGGTTGAGCCTTTTAAATATTTATGCTTGCAGTTGAAAGAAGCTAACACAAATAGTGTTTAATTCTTCCAAAGAATAATCATTTTTCCATGTTCTTGTTTTCAAACTTAACATTATCATTAAGTTTGGGTTAGGCTGAACTGGAAGGGTTTATTGGATTAGTAATTCATATAGTTATATATATACCTATATAAACCTTGGAAAATCATATACTTTGTATTTTGTAAAGCAGTATCATGCTTTACAAATTGAAGCTGGAAGCGTGGAATTCACAAATATATGAGACGTGGATCCTTTTGTGTTGTCAGGCAAACAGAACTAATTCTATTTCACGTAGTTAGTCACAAATAGCAGGTTACATCTGGAACCTGCAACCACCTTTTTTTTGCCAGAAGTAATGTGCTGTCTTTACCTTTTGCTCAGATATGCTGCTAAAGACAAATAAAAGAAACTCTCACGGTATGGAACTTGTGTTGAGTAGTATGTGAGTCTTAAACTTGATGTCAGAGTAACTCTATAAACCTTTTCCTCTAATGATAAAACAAACTGAACTTGGCTACCACTGAGCGTAGGAAATCTAGGATTTTCCAATTCTTTATGGAGAGTGGGTTTATTATTTAACCTCCTTCCAAAAGATTAATATCCAGAGGTGTTCTGAGTACACAGGTATGAGCCCCTACACCTTCTGTTTCAGTATTAGGTACACTGAATGGCCTGCTTTCACAGAATGACAGAATATTAAGGGTTGGAAGGGACCTCAAAAGATCATCTAGTCCAACCCCCCTGCCAGAGCAGGACCACCTAGAGAAGATCACACAGGAACGTGTCCAGGCAGGTTTTAAATGTCTCCAGAGAAGGAGACTCCACAACCTCCTTGGACAGCTTGTTCCAGTACTCTTCCTTATATTTTTATGTAACCTCTTATGCTCCAGCTTGCACCCATTGCCCCTTGTCCTATCATTGGCCATCACTGAGAAGAGCCTAGCTCCATCCTCACGACACTAGCCCTTAACATACTTATAAACACTAATGAGGTCACCCCTCAGTCTCCTCTTCTCCAAGCTAAAGAGGCCCAGCTCCTTAAGTCTTTCATGATAAGGGAGATGTTCCACTCCCCTAATCATCTTTGTGGCTCTACGCTGGAGTCTCTCAAGCAGTTCCCTCTCCTTCTTGAACTGAGGGGCCCAGAACTGGACACAATATTCCAGATGTGGTCTCACCAGGGCAGAGTAGAGGGGCAGGAGAACCTCTCTTGACTTACTAACCACACCCTTTCTAATAAACCCCAGGATGCCATTGGCCTTCTTGGCCACAAGGGCACATTGCTGGCTCATGATCATCCTGCTGTCCACCAGGACCCCCAGGTCCCTTTCCGCTATGCTGCTCTCCAACAGCTCAGTCCCCAACCTACTCTAGTACGTGGGGTTATTCTTTCCCAGCTGCAAGACTCTACACTTGCCCTTGTTGTATTTCACTAGATTTCTCCCCACTCAACTCTCCAGCCTGTTTAGTTTGCGCTGGATGGCAGCACAGCCTTCTGGTGTGTCAGCCACTCCTTCCAGTTTTGTATCATCAGCAAACTTGCTGACAGTGCACTCCTTTCCCTCGTCTAAATCATTGATGAGTACATTGAATAGTACTGATCCCAGTACTATTTGACCCCTTCATTTCCAATTGTGCTGCCTATCTCTCATTTTATTTATCTCTGTGGAAGTGCTACCAATACATTTAACTATCTGGGAATCACCAGAGAATTACCTTTTTCTTATCTGTTGAATGACCATTGAAGGACTCACTCAGTCACTACAGGCTTACAGTCAGCATTTCTACCTTTATCATAATATCTAGAGGTATTCCTGCCACAAAGGAAGGATGATAAACTAACATACTTAATGTTATCTGTTGACTACTACATTTAATCTCTGAAGGAATAAAAGAGGTAAGATGTTGACTATATTTTTTTTCTGTTAGTAACATTTAAGCAAATTAAGAACAACAACAATAAAACACAATAGAATCATCTTTCAAACCAGTCTATTGCACAAGGGCAGAATTCTTCTAGGTTCTTGCTAGGTTCATCCTAAAGGAGTGAAGGCTTGGGATATGTTTTAATACTTAAGTATGTGGCCTTTTAATACTTAAAGGGGGCTTATAAGAAAGATGGAGAGAGACTTTATACAAGGGCCTGTAGTGATAGGGCAAGGGATAATAGTTTTAAAATAAAGGCGATAGATTTAGATTGGATATAAGGAAGAAATTCTTTACAATGATAGTGGTGAGACCCTGGAACAGGTTACCCAGAGAAGCTGCAGATGCCTCATCCTTGGAAATGTTCAAGGTCAGGTTGGATGGGGCTTGGAGCAACCTGATCTAGTGAAAGATGTCCCTGTTGATGGCAGGAGGTTGGACTAGATGATCTTTAAAAAGTCCCCTCCAGCCCAAACCATTCTTATCATTGGGTGTATATAGACTTGGATTTATTTTTTGTCATAAAGAAACAGTTTTCGTAAGAGGATCCCCATTTCAGATTATGCTACATTTACTTTTCTGATATTTTAGTACAAAATAGTGATAAATCTTTAAACAGAAAGAAATGAGAGCATATTCAAGTCATATCCCATGCTAAGAAAAGTAAAAGACTGATATTGGCTATCAGTGAAGAGATTCTCAGCTAATGTTTCAAGGTTTTGTGCTTCTCCAAACAGTAAAAAAATCTCATGCCTGGTCAGGTCTTCCAGGTCCTCCCTTTTACCTTTGGAGAGCTTGGTCACAGGTGTTTCATCATTAATCTTCCCTGAGAAAGTAGTAACTGATAAGACTATATGGGCAAAAATGTGGCACTAGAAATTCCCAGTATGATTTTACTTTTAAGTAATTTTTATCCCAGAGTAGATTATGCATCTCTCTCTCTTCGTGTGGTTGTCTAATGAGACCTTTTGCATTTTGAAGGAGAAAGAATTTTCATTACTAAATGCCCTGAAATATTTGGTTTATTTTAATCCATATCGAGGGAAACTGCACTGTCCTGACCTCCTTTACAGTCAATGATTATTTCCTTGCTATTTTCCTGTCAACTTGCTGTAACTTTTATATTAGATTATTACAGAAACTGAGGTCTCAACCTGCTGAGGTATCAATCTGAGAAAGATCTGTAGTGCAGGAAGTAGTTTAACATAATGGAATCTAGAAGTGGTTATAGAGCAGCAAGGGTCAAACTGACTGCTATATTTTCACTACTTGAATGATTTAATATACTTGGATAGAAAAGGCTCTGTGGCCTATCAGTTACTCATTAATAATGTTATTTAAAATAAGCCATTTCCTTCTTTTTCACACCTTACACTCAATTTCCAAATAAGTGTTCAGTTTAAATTTCCAATTTACAGGGCAATCGTGATGCTTTGTACAATACATTTTAGTACTTGAGAAGCCAGACATACTACCAAGTTTGTATCAACTGTAAAAATATAATGTAAACAAAAATGATGAGAAGCAAGTAGTCCTGAACATTTAGTATGGCCATGAGTTTCACATATCTTCATTTTTCACAATAGTCATACATCAAACCTCTTCCAGTGGAGGAATAATGGCAATAATTAAGCTGATAATGCACTTCTATTCCCTCCTTTTGATGAATCTCATCACTTGAATGACATTGAAATTCCCATTAAAAATATAATAAATTAAAATAATAATAAATTTCTGTGTTGCAGAAAAAACAGTCTTGGCTCAGAGAATTTATACTAATCACTAATCTGTAATTAAGAAAAAAGAAAACATGAACAATGGAACACCTTTTTTCCTCTTTCCTGCTGCTACTTGCTCTCTACTGGGTATCCTCTACTCCTCTGCTTCTCAGTGCACATGCACCAGCATGGGTCTTCCATGGGCTTCAGTCCCTCAGGTGTGTCTTTGTTCCAGCATGGGTCACCTGCAGGTCACTGTCTATCGGGGATGTCCCTCTTTGGCATGAAGTGCCTCCTTTCAAGAGAATATCTCCTGCTGTTTGAGTCCAAATGCTTCTTGCCCACACATCTTCCCCAAAATTATCTCCTTCCCTCTTCCTCCTGACTCTTCACATCTCCTACCCTCTTCCTTCCGACACCAGTCCAGGGCTGTTCATGGTCTCTTCTCAAACAGGCCACTGCAGCCCTCTACTATCTCCAACCTTCCAGGTATGCCCAGTGTAGTATACCAAGCTAAACATAATCTAATGCTTGACTAACCTGATCTCCTTCTGTGACAAGGGCACATGCTTAGTGGATGAGGGAAAAGCCGTGGCTGTTTTCTACTTGGACTTTAGTTAAAGTCTTTGACACCATTTTCAACATCATTCTCCTGGAGAAACTGGTTGCTCACGACTTGGATGGGTATACTCTTTGCTGGGTAAAAAAACTGGCTGGCTGGCTGGGACAAAGGGTGATGGTGAATGGAGTTAAATCCAGTTGGTGGCTGATCACAAGTTGTGTTCCCTAGGACTCAGTACTGGGGCCAGTTCTGTTTAATGTCTTTACCAATCATCTGGACGAGGGGATCGAGGGCACTCTCAGTAAGTTTGCAGACATGTTGGGCAGGTGTGTTGATCTACTTGAGGGTACGGAGGCTCTACAAAGGGATTTGGACAGGCTGGATCAATGGGCCAAGACCAATGGTGTGAGGTTCAACAAGGCCAAGTGCCAAGTCCTGCACTTGGGTCACAACAACCCCATACAACATTGCAGCTTGAGGACGAGTGGCTGGAAAGCTGCTCGGTGAAAAGGGACCTAGGACTGTTGGTGGAGAGCCAGCTGAATATAAGCCAGCAGTACACGCAAGTGTCCAAGAACATCAACAGCATCCTGGCTTGTATTAGAAATGGTGTGGCCAGAAGGACTAGGGAAGTGATGGTACCCCTGTACTCAGCACTGGTGAGACCACACCTCAAATACTGTGTTCAGTTTTGGGCTCCTTACTACAAGAAGGACATTGAGCTGCTGGTGCAGATCCAGAGAAGGGCAGCAAAGCTGGTGGAGGGTCTAGACCACAAGTCCTATGAGGAGCAGCTGAGGGAACTGAGGTTATTTAGCCTGGAAAATAGGAGGCTGAGAGGAGACCTTATCACTCCCTACAACTACCTGTTGTAGCAAGATGGAGGTTGGTCTATTCTACCATCTAACAAGTAATAGGACAAGAGGAAATGGCCTCAAGTTGCACCAAAAGACATTTAGATTGGATATTAGAAAAATTTTATTCACTAAAAGTGTTGTAAAGCACTGGAACAGACTGCTTAGGGAAGTGGTGGGGTCACCATCCCTGGAGGTATTTAAAAGATATGTAGAAATGGTGCTGAGGGACATGGTTTAGTGGTGGACTTGTCAGTACTGGGTTAATAGTTGGACTTCATGATCTTAAAGGTCTTTTCCAACCTTAATGATTCTATGATTCTATGAATGATTTTGGAAGCAATTGTAAGGTCATTTTACCTGACTGATGTGTGTCTTGGGTGCACAGCTGTGCATTACCATGGAAAAGAGTCTTTCTGCTAAGAGGTTTAATTGGTGTGAAAGGAGTGATGAAAAACAAGCTGTCTGCTTACAGACATGCATGCGAACAGTGACACCTAAGAACCAGGTCTGCCCTTGCACTTGCCGTAGAGAACTACATCCTTAGTACGTGTATAATTTTGTGATTTCGGAGGTAATTTTTTAAATCAGGATTCTTAGTTAAAATTGTATTTTCAGCTAAATTAATGCAATGATTTCCAACTGTCAAGTCCATATCACAGAGCTTAGAAATACTCTCCCTCCCTGGGTAAGAAATGTTGATTTTATCTTCAGGTTAACAGAGGCATTCTTCCACTCAGCATACCTCAGGTGTAGAATTAGGATTTCAGTGGATGGTCAAGTCAAGTCTGTTTCTACCTTTGATACTCATCAGCAGTGCATGCTGCTGTTAGCAAGAAAGTCTATTTCAGAAAGGCCTGCTGAAGAGACACCTCTTTTGAGCATGTTTTTTCTCACCCTCTGAAGGAGAGGCTCATTCATGCTTTTAAATATGTATGTTTAGGTTTTTCCCCTGTTCATCTTACATATAAAAGATTGAAAATGTAACCTGAATACGGAGGAGGGGTAATGGTTTGAAACTGGAAGAGGGTAGATTTGGATTGGAAACTAGGAGGAAATTCTTCTCTCTGAGGGTGGTTAGACACTAGAACAGGTTGCCCAGGGAAGTTGTGGATGCTCCATCCCTGGAAGTATTCAAGGCAAGGTTGAATGGGGCTTTGAGCAATCTGGTCTAGTGGGAGGTGTCCCTGCCATGGCAGGGGGTTTTGAACCAGATGATCTTTAAGGTCTTTTCCAACACAAATCATTCTATGATTCTTTGACCCATGCAGTGATTTTTATGTGTTTATCAGCAATGCATTTGTCTCACTAGTCAGGAATCTTTTCTTATTATTTGTCTTGTAATTAAAAGGATACTACTTGTAATATAAATGAGGAGTAACTTGTAAATCAAAGTGAATTCCTTTTGGTCATTAATGATCGCACCATATATTGCTAGCATCATAATCTCCACCTTTGTGATCAGTAACATTTATAACCCCGATTTCCTCTGCTCACCATTTAATTTCTAGGGAAAACACAGCAGCAATTTTGTATTTTTATAAGCTGACCCCCTTCTAGCTTCCAAGTATTTTAGGAAGGGTTTCATTGAAATTCAGTTCAAAAATGAATGTAATTTGCTGCTAGTTGATAATAAGAGATCATCTGGCTTCAGCAAGGTTTGCGTGACTGAGTTTAATAAAACATTTGATGAAATCTTGATTAGATCACACAAGCTTGGTATTTGGGAAACATCAAGTGTGATTTGTGCTTTTGTATCATTCTAACCCTAGTGTCCCTTGTGCTGAATGGAATAATCAGCTTAAATGTATGTACACTAATGATGTGTTTGTCATGAAAACATAGCACACAATTCCTTCATCAGTGTCACAGGAAAGCACAATTGATTTAATTCAGTGCTAGTTGCAAAATATTTTTGTGGTGGGATGTTCTTAAAAGGCAAGATAAATTTGAAAAGCTCTTCTGTGTGTAATTTATACAGACAATAGAGGGATAAGCAAGGTCTTATCCTAGGTGTCCTTATTGTTGTCTGTTTTACATTTTGGAGTTGGGAAAAATAATGTATAATTGGCTGTAATAGGATATGATCTGAACTAGGAGTAAATTCACCATCACTCTGCTATGACACAAGCCTCCTGATGCAGTAGTCATATATGCAGCTTGTGAAATGTCTGTTAATGTACTCTCCCCACCTCCTTTCCTTCCATGGATGCGAAATTGGTCCAATATGAAATACTTTTGAATCTCTCATTTTAAGTTGTTACTGTCAAATGCACACTTGCACCAGAGACATGAAAAAAAAATCTGAAATCTTATAAAATGTTCTGAGATAATATTGTCTTAATTGAGGAATGACACCTCATTAAAATTAGACAGCTAGATTTCAATAACATTTATTAAAGAACACTTTTATTTGTCAATAAACTCAAAATGTTCTAGCTGAACATTGTTCTTTGACAGGACATTGTGACTTTCCATTTCAAAATATTTATTCACAGAATCACAGAATGGTAGGAGTTGGAAGAGACCTTTGGAGATCACCTAGTTCAACCCCCCTGCCAAAGCAGGTTCACCTAGAGCAGGTACAGATATATGTACACATACTTTCAATATGCACACCTCTGTAGAATGGATATTCTGATTTTGTCATCTGTTAACTGCACTGCTAGAAAAGTAAATTTTCTTTGTGAAAAGAAATTAAATTATGATGTAATATATTCTATAGTCTCTGTATTTTATTATTTTTTAATTTAATATTGGATAGAGATGTTTGTTTACTGGTGGACCCTATATCCTGTTTGTTCATTGTATCCTGTAAGAAATATTTTATGATACCACCTTTTATCACTGCAAAAACAGCTAACTACATAGTAAAGCAGAATTGATAACAGTCTCAAAAACATTTTTGTGGAATTTTAAATTCATATGAAACTAGGGAGGAAATGCCAGTACTTCTAGTTGTTCATGTTCCTAATTTTGTGCCAACCTTATTCAGGCCTTGCTTACATTTTATTTTATTCTGTAGACCTCTAAAATGATGAATAAATTTCTTCATGGGTTAAACACAGGGTATGTTGGCAACAGACAGCCCTGACAAGGAGTTGCTTCTGCCCTTATTTTATGACAATGCTTTTCAAACTAAGTGTGAACCAGTCAAAGCCTGGTTTTGCCATAGTTCCTTTTTTTTTTTTTTCTTCGGGAAGATTACTAGGAAGAAAGAGTAGGCTGAATTAAAAGTGTCTTTTTTTCTGTTTATGGAGGTGGACATTCTGAACTGGAATACTTAAAAGGAAGATGTGAACTGTAAACAATTTCATGCTTACAAAGCCTTGGATGGCTTTTTAAAATTGTACTAACATCTAGTTGAAAGTTCTGTTTTACAATCTCCTTCATGTGTCAGTGACACCAAAAAACTAATGTGGTAGCTTGTTAGAGGGAATTGTTTATATTCATAAATTTTGAGTTTAAATGTACACAAGGTGTAAAATTTGGATCCATATTTCAAATAAAGAACATTTGAATGAACTCTGGATCTTGTGTCTGATCTAACATTATAAATATCTTGTATTTCTAAAATCTGTGGGTACAATTTTCATTTATTATATCTACTGTCACTGTCATGTAGAAGCTCTAGCCAGGGTTCAGAATTTTATTGTCCTATGTGTTATACAAGCCAAAAGGATGTTGCACTGGAGTAGTTCACATTTTCTATAAAATACTCCTAATGCTTTTAACAGCTGTTGAGAGCTTGATATAGAAACCAATAAAGTTAATGAGAGTCTGTCTTGTGGAGAAGTGGTTAAACCTCAGTGTTAACCTCTATATCTTCAAGTAAATGTAGTATTGGTAGGATTTATAGTGAATATACCAGTCTCAGAAAGCCTCTAGCGTATGACCTGCCATACTGGCATGCATCTCTGTTATTGTTAAGGTTCATGTTTCATATTCTTAGTTTCTCTTGTTATTTGACACTACCAGTGTTTTCCTGCTGTGAAATACCATAATGTGCCCAATGATTTATTTTTTCTGTATTCCTAGAGTTAGAAAATTGTTTATAGGAAAAACATTTTTAGGGTGTTTTTGTTGCTGTCATTGTTCACTGATTGTAGGAATTCATCCTTCTTACAATTCTTCCTCTGGCAATTATGTAGAAAAATGATGAATATTTTGACGTGAGAAATAACACTATATTCAAGTGCTAGAAATAAAATGAAAAAACCTTTCTCATGTGATTCTGGAAGGGTTCAGCATTTCTTTAGCTTGTATTTCATTGATATTCTTAGGAAATTTCCTACAGACTTCAACAGTAGCATTCAGATCAACACTTGTGAAATTCCTACTTTTTGAAAATCTCTTTAATTCATTGGCAAAACTTGTAGGGTACAGAAAGCTTCATTTGACACTTAAAACTGATGTCAGAGGGATTTAGGTATCTAAAACTTGGATGTACAAGATTAAGTAACCACCAAGATCTGGAGACACATGAATGTACTAAACACCTATTTTCTGAACTGCAGAGCTGCCCTGACTTTGCCTTATGCTTGCTTTTCCTGGGAGCCAGGCACCCCATTCTCATACAATCTCCATTTCATTCACCAGACATGCTGAGCATTGCCTGACTCTGCCTGTGTTCCAGAAGGTGCATAATGAAAGATTCAAGTGGTATCTGAGCCTAGCAGAAATGCATCTCAGAAATACAATCATCAGCGATGCTTATTGCATGTGCATGAAACAGCGTTGCAGCTGAAGTACTTCTCTCCATTCAGTGACCTCCTAAAGCAAATGGAACTAAAACTACCTCTGTCTTTTCTCTGAAAAACTGTTGGAAAAGAGGGACAAGAGGAAAATCTTTCCTCTTTCTATCAGAAGTGGATTAGTATGCAGCCAAGAGTGCAATTTGTAAGAAGAAATTTGGATAACTTAATTTTTTTGCGTCATGGTTAAGTCACTTTCATCATAACTGGAAATATTTTTGCAGGGAACAATGAGTAGAAGATGAGGGTTTGCCCAAGCCCAAATCCATATTTCAGTTGATAAATGTTTACATTCACGACACTCGTGAACAATAAAAAAGCAGTAAGTTAAGCTGTTTCTGAAAGTTCACAATCCCTCTTTATCCATTTCTATTTTTTATACTAATTTACAGTGACTTCTACAGATGAATAACTGAGTATATCTGTAACCTGGCTATTACTAATTGGTGTTCTGGCTATTAATTAGATTTATATTCAGAGTGTGATGGTTTTGAAATATTTTCATGAAGAGGATGTTATGACAAGACCTGCAATATAAATATAATCGTTAGGTTTATTAAAGAAACCAAAGGAGAGCATATCTTTTAACCACCTCTTGATGCCTTCAGTAATATAACTGGTACTTAACTGGGTAAGAATATCTGCTATGCCCTTGTGGTGGGTTTA
>VYZX01015854.1:20600-56010 GCA_013401335.1 Brachypteracias leptosomus | reverse complement strand
CCGGAATCGAACCCCACCAGGGGTACCCCCCGTGTCCCCCCCAGGACCCCCCCATGGGAGGATGTGGTGCCAGCACCAGCCAGGCAGCTGCAGGGGCAGAGGGGTCACAGAGCGGGGACAGAGCTCCCCGGGACAGGCAAACCACCCCACAGGCATCCTGCAAGGTGGGAAGGTGGCTCTGGGGTGGGGGGGCAGCACCCCCAGACACCCCTGGGCCCTGCAGGGAAGGCCACTCCATCTCGCTGCCCCGAGAGCAGCAGCAGCTGCAGGTCCCAGTGTGACACAGACTGGGAGGAACTGGGAGGTGGCCAGACCCTTGCACTGGACACCCCCAGAGAAGAGCGCTGGGGATCAGACCCTCCTGGGGGATGAGTGGGAGGTGTGAGGGTCTCACCCCCTTCATGGCCGTGACGGGGCAGCTCCCAGCCCCTCGTCCCCACCCGCCGCAGCTGCCCCAGTACCAGCCAGGGCACCAGCCAGACAAGGACTCCAGGCCCAGCGCGGGGTTTTACAAGGTCTGTAGTTGAGGAGGGAGGGGGGAGGCGAGAAGGGACAGACAGACGGACAGACAGGCGGGCACATGCTGCCGCGCTGGCGCTCAGGCCAGGTCCTTGAAGGCGTCGAGGTTGAAGGCGGTGTCGAGGAGCCGCTGCAGCTCCGTCAGGTGGGTTTTCTTGTTGCCAGTGGCGGGGGCAGCTGCTGGCTCCCGCCCCGCATACCTGCGGGGGAGGTGGTGGGGTGAGGGGGGGTCTGCACGGCTCAGACCCGACCCTCCCCCAGCATCACAGCCGCCCCTGCATCCCTACCAGACGGGTTTGGCGCGGTTGATGGTGGTGCGCAGCCGGGGTTTGACGTAGTCGTAGTAGCCCTGGTTCTTGTGCTCCTCCTGGCACCACACCAGCTCGGCAGCCGGGTACTTGTCTGCTTCCCGCTGGAGGAGGTCGAAGGGGAACGGGGAGAGCTGCGGGGGACACAGAGTGATGTCACGGTGATGTCACGGGGGACACGGCACGCCCGGCCCGTGGGCTCAGGGGTGGCCAGACCCTGCTCACCTGCTCCACCCTGGTGATGGCCACATCGGCCTCCATCTGCCGAGCCTTGCGCTCGCGGGTCAGGTCGTAGTAGACCTTGCCGGTGCAGAACAGCACCCGCTTCACCTTCTCAGGGCTCTGGGCTGCGGGGCCATCATCGGGGATGACGCGGAGGAAGTGGGTGCCTGCCAAGGGAGAGGATGGCACCATCACCCAGGGCAGCCCAGGGCACTGTGCCAGCAGCTGTCGGCACCACCATCCCGTGCCAGGCCCCCCCAGATCCCCGCCAGGGCAGGTAGACTGGCGAGGCAGAGCCAGACCAGCTGGTACTGGGTCCAGCTCCCAGTACAAACCATCACGGCTCTATGGGACCAAACCCCGCCCACACCGCTCCAGCGGGAAGCAGCTGCTGACGGAGGAAGCACCACAGCAAAGCCAGGAAAGCTGAGCCAAGGTCTCCAGGGTGCCAGACTTGCCACTAACGGGGCGTGACTCCAACTTACTGGGTAGCGGCCACAGCCGGCACACACTGGCCAGGGGCTGGGGCTAACGCGCCACTTCGGCACTGAGGGGGATGGAGCCCACATGCCACACGGGCACAGAGCTCCTGGCACGGGCTGTCCACGATGCCCCGGTGCTGGCAGCGCCAGCCTCACTTGGCTGCTCTCCGGCACGAGGCCGCTGCCAGGTGGACTTTGTCCAAGGCAGCAGCTCCTGCCCTTCACCCCCCACCCCGCAGAGCGGTGCCAGGGGAACCGGGCACCTCCACGCTGCCTGTACCTGGCAGCATGTCGTCGAAGCTGGAGCGGGCTTCAGGGTGGCGAAGCAGCGACTTTGGAGTGAAGATGATCAGCTGGAGGAGGGGAGAGGAGACAGCATCCATCAGCTTCCCCAGAAACACCTCCTGGCCTGTCCTGCCCTCCCTGCTCCAGCACCGGAGCAGCCACAAGAGATTTGTTCCTTCCTCGGCTGCTGCGCTGCCCGATGGGCACCGGCTCCCAATGACACCAGCTGTGCCAGGCTGAGTTTGCCCGGAGAAGAGGCTGCGGGTCTGCTGGGGACCTGCCTGCCCCACGGCTGGAGCTGACGGTAAGTGGCTGGACCAGGTTATTTACTGGTGTCCACCAGCCCCGGCGCCCATGATCTCCCCATGGAGCACAGGAGAGGTCCCAGCCAGCCCAGCTGGTGTGGCACCTCCCACACTACACCGGCCCCAGCACCATCACCAGGAGGTCCTTGTCCCAGGCAAACTGCCCATGTTTACTGCCCAGCTGCCAGAACAATCCTGCCCCGAGTCCCATCCCCAGCTCGGCACCGAGCCGGGCACGGAGCCGCCAGCACTGACCGGTTTGCGGAAGGGCAGGAGGATCTGGCGCCGCAGGACGTGGAAGAAGTTGGCTGGAGTGGAGCAGTTCACGACGATCCAGTTGCAGTCGTAGAGCTGGCGCACGTCGAAGTCGTCCAGTTTCTACCTCGGCCAGTGAGGGGGTTTTGAGAAACACAAGGTACCTCTTGGCCTCGTGGTTCAGGAGTGGCGAGATCAGTGTCCAGCCCTCCTGAGCCCACGGAGACCTGGCAGAGGCTGCAGGACGGTGTCCCCGACCTTGGGGCAGCCCCAGGGGCAGCAAGGAGCCCCCTTCCTCCCACACCGCTTTCGGGGCCACGTCCGCCTCGTGCTGTGCAGCAGCCCCAGGGATGGTGGAGGTGCAGCCCGGGCACCAGGTTCAGGCCCTCTCCCCAAACCCCCCCAGGCTGCAGCACAAGCCCAGGGTGTCCCCCATCTCCTGGCTCCATGACACCCGCCCTGACCGCAGCGTTGCGTTGAGCCCACCCCGGGGTTGCTGCCCCCTCCCCATGTCAAGGCAGTGGTGGGATCCAGGGGGGCCGGGCTGAGCTCAGCGTGGCCGCCACTCACGGGGAAGACGTCGGGGTCGTCGTTGCACATCTGCAGGAATCGCTCGGGGCGGGCGGAGGAGTGCTCAGGACCCTGCGGGGGGCAAGAGGTAGGAAGGCGAGTGAGGCTGGCACGAGACACCAATGCAGGGCACTGCCACGTTCCTACCTGCCCTCGGCTCTGCTGCTGCAGGCGATGGGCACCCCGGGGTGCCCACGAGCCAGGAGGGATCCTTACCATGCCCTCCATGCCATGGGGAAGCAGCAGGACGATGCCATTCTGCCTGACCCACTTGGCCTGCCCGGGACAGATGAACTGGTCGATTATGCACTGAGCAGTGTTGTGGAAGTCACCAAATTGAGCTTCCCAAAGCACCAGGGCATTGGGGCTGGCCATGGCGAAGCCCAGCTCGAATCCTGAGGGAAGGGAGAGCAGTGAGGGGGATTTTCCTCCCGGAGCAGCCTCAGCCCGGGCTGGGGCGCAGACCTCGGCACTCACCGAGGACACCGTACTCCGAGAGCGAGCTGTTGCAGACTGTGTAGGGAGCCTGGTTGGGCCAGAGGTGGTTCATGGGGATGCAGGTCCTCTTGTCCACGTTCTGATCGTGCAGGACATGGTGGCGATGGCTGGAAGAAGGGGAGGTGTCACTCCAGAGAGGCTGGAATGGCCTTCGGGGCCAGCAGGAGCAGAGCTTTACCTGAACGTGCCCCTCTCCACGTCCTGGCCGCTCAGGCGGATGTGGATGCCCTCCTTGAGCAGGGACCCGAAGGCCATGTACTCTGCCAGCGCCCAGTCCACCGTCCGGTTCTTCACCATCTCCCCGCGGGTCTTCAGGATACGGCTCAAACCTGCCCGGACAGAAGCCAGTTCATGGTTGGTGGGGGAGGGAGTCCCAGTGACACCACGTGTGTCCCTCAACCTGCCCAGGGACTGACAGACTGCAAGTGGATCCAGGGGAGCGGATCCACCTCTGCTGGAGGGATGAACCAGGAACAAGGAATTGGGATTGCAGGGAAGGATCATCTTCAAACATGAGCTACTCCCCCATTCACTTCCCTTAACCACAGCTCCCTCGTGAACTCATTCTCACAGACTCACGGAAGGGTTTGGGTTGGAAGGGACCTTCAGAGGTCACCTCTCCCAACTCCTGCCATGGGCAGGGACATCTTTAACCAGATCAGGTTACTCAGAGCCCCGTCCAACCTGACCTTGAATACCTCCAACGATGGGGCATCCACAGCTTCTCTGGGCAACCTGGGTCAGGGTCTCACCACCCTCAGTGTAAAAAACCCTCTTCCTTATGTCCCATCTAAACCTGCCCTCTTTCAGTTTAAACCCCTCATCCTTCCTCCTGTCACTTCAGGTCCAGGTAAAAAGTCTCTCTGCACCTTTCTTGTAGCCCCCTTCAGATACCGGAAGGCCACAAGAAGGTCTCCCCAGGGCCTTCTCCTCTCCAGGCTGAACAAGCCCAACTCTCCCAGCCTGGCCTCCCAGCAGAGGCTTCCAGCCCTCACAGCATTGCTGGGGCCTCCTCTGGCCCCACTCCACCAGCTCCACGTCTCTTACACTGGGGACCCCAGAGCTGGATGCAGTGCTCCAGGTGGGGTCTCAGGAGAATGGAGTAGAGGGGCAGAATCCCTTCCCTTGACCTGCTGGCCACATATCAAAGCCCTGTAACAGGTCCTTTCTTTCCAGGCCACGCTCCAGCCCTGTTCCACATCCCTGTAACAAGCGCCCAGCCTGGCACAGCTTCCCCAAGCTCCTACCTCCATGGATAGTGAAGTCCTCCACTGGCACTGAGCTGGCCACTTGACCAATGTGCGTCAAGTCTTCTTCATTCAGACCAGTGGAAGGGCAGGTCATGCTCCGGGGCTGGCCGTCCAGAGTGAAGAAACCTGCAGGAGGAGGAGCAGCCCAGCACGTTGTGGGAACCAAGCCCAGCTCTGTGTGAAGACCTCGGGTCACAGACACCCTCAAGCAAAGGTGAGGATGTCAGGAGCTGAGAGCACCACCCACCTCCCCACCAGGTAGCTAGAAAATAGTTACCATGGCTCTAGAGAAGCCAAGCTCTTTGCAAGGGACCTCCAAAACCTGCTCGTGACTTACCAGGCCAGGGTGAGTCCAGCCAGTGCTTGATGTGCAAGATCTTCTCATCCTTGGATCTTGCATGGGCCTCTTCGCAGATCTTATCATACTTGGCAATTTCCTCCTGAAAGGCAGCACCAAGAGGCAGCAAAGTGTTAGTGAGGGGTCTCCAAACAAGGGTGCCAAGCCTGGGAGCCTCAGTGCAAACTTGCCAAGGTGCTGGAGAGCACAGCTGGTCCCCACAGCAGGGGAGCCCCAGGGCCCAGCAGCTCAGGAGGTTTCCTGCCCCCCAGGTGACAGCTCGGCCACCATCCAAGTCAACCACTCTTGTTCAACCCTAAAGATGATGCCAAGTGGAGCTGGGGCGAGAAGAGCCAGCAGAGCTGCTTGTGCAGGACGGAGCAACTGGGGCTGGGGGACATCCTCAGACTCCCCCAGGCCATGGTGAGCCCGAGTGCTGCAGAGCCCACGTGTCCCCTGGGTCCCCGCCGTGCTGCAGTGGCCGGTGCCGTGTGGCCTGTGCCGCACCGATCACGGGGCAATCCTTGAACTAGATGTTCCTGTGCTGTCAGAGCTGGCGCAGCCCAAGGACGAGTTGCTGCCAGGTCTGCAGCGCTCGCCCAGCCTGGCACAGCTCTGCCACCTTTAGGTGACAAGCACAAGCAGAAGTGGCCCTGTCACATCATTCACAGCCAGGTGGACCAAACAAGTCGTCCCCCCCAGAGGTGCTGCCGCAGTCGTCCCCCCAGGGGTCAGTACCTCGTACTCTGGCTGATTTACCACCCCCTGGGAAATCAGCAGCTCCGCGTATTTCTGCAGCACCGGCTTCTGCTTCCGGATCTGTTTGTACATCAGGGGCTGGGTGAACATGGGCTCGTCCATCTCGTTGTGCCCGTTGCGCCGGTAACAAACCTGCCAGGAAGGGAAAGGGCCTTTGAAAGCAGCTGCTTCCAACCCATGGCTCTGAAAGCTGTGGGAGGTACCTGGGTCTCTGTGCTAGGAAGGGTCCAAAACAGCCCAAGCACGTCCTCCCCAACATGGGCAGGCTCCATGCAGAGCGTGTCACCTCTCAGTGCTCTTACAGCCTCATTGCCCTGCTTCACACCATCTCCTCCCTCCCCTCATGCCAAAAGGGCCAGGCAAGCCCTTTTGGGGCTTTCAGAAAATGCCCCCAGAGGTATCTGGAAGCACTCCCAGCAGAGCCACAGCTCTGGGACAAAGCCTCGCGGCACGTTCCTCACCAAATCCACCACCACGTCCTTATGGAAGGTGCTTCTCCACTCTGCTGCCACGTTGCACACGTAGACCACGGCCTCCGGGTCGTCGGCGTTGACATGGAAAATGGGGGCGTTCACCACGCGGGCGACGTCGGTGGGGTACGGGGAGGAACGGGCCATCCGCGGGTCCGTGGTGAAGCCGATCTGCACGGGAGAGGCAAGGGGACCAGCACAGGGGTGAGGACTGGGGAGGTGACACAAGCAGCTCCAAGGGCAGGTCGGCTGCTGCGGCTGAGCTGGGGGTTCCCCCATGGCTGCACCACAACCAGCCTGTCTCCTGCACCCGGCAGCCCGGTCCCTGCACTGGTCATCCCCCCGCACCCGTGAGGAAGGGGCTGGTCCCAGTGAAAGGTCTCTGGTTTACACGGGGGCAGAGGGAGCAGCCCTGCGTGATCCTGCACGCCGAGCATCAGGTTGCACCACCTCAGTGCCAGGCTGGCCTCAGCGGCTGCTACCGTGGAGCAGCTGGGTGCAAAGCCCAGGATTACAGCTCGTGCCAGGAGCGTTGGCTGCGAAACAGCTCCTGCTGCCAGCCAGGGCAGAGCCTGCAGAGCCCGGGCACCGAGGGACCTCTGGGCACCGGGGATTTGCACCTCACCTGGTTGTTCACCACGACGTGGACGGTGCCGTGGGTGGTGTAGGAGGGCAGGTCACTCAAGTGGAAGGTCTCGTAGACGATGCCCTGACCAGCAAAAGCAGCATCTCCGTGCAGGAGGATGGACATCACCTGGGAGATGTGAAGCCACAGAGGTCAGCGAGGGCTCGGCAGGGATGGCAGACAGGGACAGCCACCAGGGAAGGGCCCAAGCCCCATCCCCACGAGTCTTCAGCTTTCCAGAAAGGAGGAGGAGCAGTCACTGCACTCAAGGTTTTCTCAGGGGATCACAGTGGAGCTGGCCACAGCTGGCACAACCATGGGGGAGGCTGTGGCCACCAGCTGGTGGATCTCCAGATCTCCAGATGTCTGGATCTCCCCCCCAGAGCAAGGCTGGCACGCTTGGGGTGCCTCAATCGGGCAGTGGGATGGCACCCGGAGGCAAGTCCTGTTCCCAAACCCACACATCTCAAAGCAAAGCCTTTTTCTAACTGAGGGAAGATGAGAAAAATGCCCCTTTTTGCTGCACTTCCACCCCAGGAGAGCTTTGGGCAGGAGCCAGGAGCTCGCTCAGGCTTTGGTGCCGTATTTTGCTGCCGGGGCTGGCTGAGGACACCTCCTGCCAGCCGAGGACAGGGGCTGTCTATTTATACCCAGCCCTTGGGGTGTAGGAGGAAGGGAAGCACTTTTGATCTTACCCTTCCACTTCTTGGTGTTGGAGAAAGGTCTGCAATGACTCAGACCGCAAATAACACCCCCCCCACAGCCCGTTCCCTGCCTGCTCTTCCACCCTCCCACTGCCAGCTCCAGCTTTCCCAGCTCCGGGAATGGTTATCCCTGAGATCCTTCAGCTTGAGGCTCCTACTGCTGAGCACCCCAAGCTGTGATGCTCAGGTTGGCTTTCAGGAGCACCTCTCATTTCCCTGCTTTCCAACTCGGGGTTTGGGCTTCTGCTGCTCCCCACGGCCCAGCTGAGACAGTCGTTCAAGAGGAAGCAGCCGTGGGAGCCCAGGGTGGGCAAGTTATCCCCAAAGAGAGCAGGGAAGGGCAGGGGAGCAAAGTCAGGGTGATACAAAGAAGGAGCCTACAAGAAAGCTGGGGAGGGACCTTTCAGAAGGGCTTGTAGCGATAGGACGAGGGGTGATGGCTTCAAACTGGAAGAGGGGAGATTTAGATTGGAAATTAGGAGGAAATTCTTCACTGTGAGGGTTGTGAGACCCTGGCCCAGGTTGCCCAGGGGGGTTGTGGATGCTCCAACCCTGGAGGTGTTCAAGGCCAGACTGGATGGAGCCTTGAGCAACCTGGTCTAGTGGGAGGTGTCCCTGCCATGGCAGGGGGGGTGGAACTGGCTGATCTTTAAGGTCCTGCCCAACCTGAACCATTCAATGGTTCTATGATTCTTCACTTTGCCACTTGCCTGCCTCCCACCAAACCCACTCAGCCCAGGCTGCTTCACTGCGGGTGTCCCAGCACCACTCACCTTCTTCCCTTCCGTGTCCCCGCAGTAGAACTGCTCTGCCTTGGTCTTGCCTTGAACCACAGGATCAGCCGCCTCCAAGTGAGAAGGATTTGCCACCAAGGAGAGGGTGATGTTCCTGTCGGTGACGCGGTTAATCCGCCGGTGGTACATCCCCAGGTGGTACTTCACGTCACCAGAGCCCTGAGGGTGGGGAGAGAAGAGTCACCCCAAGGAACATGAGCAGCTTCTGGGGCACAGCAGGACACCTGGGGCAGGGCAGCACTGACCCCAGGGGCTGGGAAAAGAGGCAGAAAGCTGCAGGGTCTGGCTTCAGGAGCTGCCCTGGCACCTGGCAAAGCAGAACCAGCCTGTTTCTGGTGCCAAACCACCAACCAACACACCTCAGGCACATCACACCCCTCTAGGAAAGGTTGTAGGTGCAGGGGCAGCAGCGAGTGCGGTGAGTTTGGGGAAGACACCAGGAAACAGGTAATGCTGACCCAGGCTCTGCCCACACTGGCACTGCTTGCCAGCCCCAGTTGGGGCACCTCAATGCCCCAGGCTGCTGCTTTCTCACCTCAAACCCCCACCTGAAGGGCACGGCAGGACAAAGACAGCCCAGCCCAGCTTTCCAAATGCCAAATCATCCTGGCTTGTGTGCTGGAAGCTTTGGAGAATGAGGGCACCGTAGTGACAGGACAAGAGGGGATGGCCTCAAGTTGCACCAGGAGAGGTTTAGATTGGACATTAGGAAGAAGTTCTTTATTGACAGAGTGGTCAGGGACTGGCCCAGGCTGCCCAGGGAGGTGGTGGAGTCACCATCCCTGGAGGGGTTCAACAAAGGAGTGCTTCAAGACATGGCCTGGGGGTCAGGGGGATGTTGGGATGAAGGTTGGATTTGATGATCCTAGAGGTCCTTTCCAACCTAAATGATTCTATGATTCTATGACAGAGCCTGTGGCACAAGAGATTTGAGCCTTGGGGCTTTGGGAACTGCTTTAGGGCCCTGTGTGGGGACCAGGGGCTGCTGCAAGGGTACAACCAACCTCTGCTCCTGGCCACCTTCCCACACCTCATTGTTCAGCTCCAGGCTGCTTGAGGCCCACGGTGAGCTGCTGACTGCCCAGCCTGTGCCGGAGGCACCAGCAGCAGCCAGGACACACGTGACGGGGCCAGCCCAGTGCTGGCACTGGCACGAAGGGCTCTGTCACACGGGGGTGTGCAGGAGGTGGAAACGCTGCCATGCCACTGAGTGACACCACGAGCAGCGGCACAATCCAGCTTGTGCTGCACAGCCACAGCCCCGGGGACACGGGGACAGGCGGCAGCAGCCGCCCACAGGCTGAGGAGACTCACCTCATCAGCAGCCTCCAGCTTGGAGTCGAACTGGCAGAAGATCTGCTCCAGCTCTTTCCTGATCACGTTGGCGAGAACATTCAGGCGTCCCCTGCAAAGCGAGGCTGATGTTGGCAGCCAGCAGTGCCAGCCTGGCACCAAGTGCCAATGGTGACCTGCCACCTCCCCCGTGATGTGACAGCCCCACACCTCCCACAACAGCCATAGGGTCATCCAGGGAGGGGGCTCCCGAGCTGGAGAGCACAGCTCCCTCAGCATGGGGAGGGACCAGCCACTGTGTCCCAACTGCTGTCCCAGAGCAGGCAGGTCCAATCCTGCCCCGGGATCCCAGCTCTGCTGCTCGAGCCATCACCCCTCACCAGGTGAATTTACAGATGAGCTGAAGCTGAAAACACCAGAGAGTAGCAAGGTCTGAGCCCTCCAGGTTCACCACCAGCCGAGGCAAGCTGGGTGATGGCAGAAACCAGCGTGCCCTCCAGTACCGAACCCCAGCAGCCCCGAGTGCCGCCATGGAGAGGGGCAGGGTTACCTGTGGGGCATCCCCATGATAACATAATCCACTCCCTTCTCACTCGACTTATCAATAATGGTCTTCAGGGCTGGGATAAGCACTTCACAACCCTCCAGACCAAAACGTTTCTCCGAAGACCATTTCCGATGGAGGAACTCCTCAAACCTGAAGGCAAAGGAGAGGGATCAGTGCCAGGGCTAGAGCTGAGAGTAGAAACCCAAGAAAGGATGGGGACCATGCTGAGGGAGCCACAGCACCCAGTGATGCTTCAGCAGGCACACACAGCATCCCGACAGCCTTCCCAGCCAGCCCATCAGAGCCCAGCTGGCTGCTCCCCCACCCCGACGCTGTGCTGTGCTTAAACCTTATTTTTAGACCTTTTCTGTCAGGATCATCCACGTTTCCAGGCTCCCTGCCAGCCCCTCAGCCTGCCAGCCCCTGCCCTCACCCCGCTGATTAAGCCGCGCGCGACAGATGACGTCAAGATGTGACTCAGGTGGTGACTGCGTCGCTCTGGCCGGGAGTGACCCCCCCCTGCACAGCAAGGGAGGAGAAGGGGGCAGTGGAGCCCCCCCGGTACCTGGTGGAGCGGACCAGCCTGGCCAGCAGCGTGCGCTTCTCCTCGTTGGTGAACTGCATGATGCCCGGGGTCTCGAACTTCTGCCGGATCCACTGGCACTGCTCCAGGTCGTTGATGAACATGAACTCCACGCCGATGTGCTGGCAATAGGCCATCTGCTCGGGGGGAGAAGGGCCGTGAGACGCCGGCCAGGGCTCCAGCACCCCCTCACCCCCCACAGGAAAGTGCTGCCTGCACATAGGGACATGCCAGCGGCCATCCTAGGATGCTGTGGGGCAGCTCAGGCCCTGCACAGGATCCACCATCAAAATGTTTAATTCCTTCTCCCTTCCAGGATCAGACCCTCAAGTCCTTTACATCCACTGCAAGAGACGAGATTTTCGCCCAACCCCACTTCACATGGTGGAGAGAGAAGCAGCGAAACATCCTCGCCCAACAAATAAGGAGCCTGCTCTTGCAGCTTATCTAAGATGTTGTCGCAGTTTTGCTTCTCCCAAGGTCACCCTGTCTCGGCAGAGCCCATCCAAGCAAGGCTGCAGCTCCCCAGGAGCCGCCTGCGTGCTCAGAACAGGCAGAGCAGGGGAGGGAATTTGGCAGGAAAGGGGATCCTGCTGCAAGAGCTGGAAGCCCCAGCCCCAGGTCGGAGCTGCTCCTGCGCTGAGGCCCTCCCAGGGGCCACCCCAGCAGCTCTATGGAGGGAGTTATCGCTTGCCCCCAGCACCGTTTGCTGCTTTAAACTGGAAAACACAGCTGGAGAGGTTTCCAAAACTCCAGTGTTTGGTTGCCCGGGGTTTGCTCCACCTTGGGTGGACCAAACGCATTGCCTCAATGCAGCACGAAGCTGGAGGTGGCCAGAGATGAGCAGGGGCAGCTGCTGTGAGGAGGGCAGCTTCAAAGGGGCAGCTCCCAACCCGAAAAGCTTAAAATCTGCAGCTTGGCCCAGGCTGTGGGCAGGACCTCCAAAAAGCAACTGCTCTGCCCCAGCCCCGAGCTGCAAACAGGTCCCCCAGAGCCCTCCCTGCCCCCTCACCTCCAGCCGACGGATGATTTCCCGGAGTGGAAGAGCTGATTCATTTCCCCCGATGAAAGTGGTTGTGGGCAAGTGGAAGACCTTGTCGAGGTCAGATTCATCCAGCCCATAAAAGCCTGCAGGATTTTCCATGGGTAGGACAAGCGAAAGCAAGAGAGAGAAGGAAGGGACAGGGACGGGGGGACATCGTCACGCGGGGACCAGAGCATTGAGGAGAGGGGGGGAGGGGGTTAAAAAAAAAAAAAAAGCAGCATAAAACCAAAAATAAGCACAACGGAGGTTTATATGGATAAAACCCAAGCCGTAATTAAACAAAAAGACATTAAGCAGAGAATAACGAGGTTATTATGAAAGGTAATGCAGGAAATGGAACACAAAGCAACATATACACGCATGTAAATTGTCAATTAAAATCCAGGGCGAGAGTCGGGGAGTTTGTAGCCCCAAGGACACAAAAAATACACCACAAATTATAATAACAGAGAGGAGAGGAAAGAAACAGAGGGATTGAGGAGTCACCGAGTGTAACAGAGGCGTTGTCACCGGTGGGAATTAAAAATGAAGAGTCAGCATGGAGGAGGAAACGGTTAAAAGAGACAAACCCCAGAGAGGGAGAGAGAGAGAAGCAAGAGAGAAAATGGCATCAGGGCTCTGGACGGACTCTCCTGAATAGCTCAGCCCGGGCCCCTCAGGGGTTTGCTGCCCAGAAACCCCCTCGCCCCAATTAACAGCCTTTTAATTAAGGGTTTATCCCAGCTCTGCTCAGCAAAACCCATTTTGGTGCTTGTGGTTCACAGGCTCCTTCTTACAGCACGTGGGGCTTACAGTGCCAAGCCCTCAAAGCCAAACATGGGGTTTGGAGCTGCTGGTGACCCCCCCACCCCAAACCCGCTGCTGTCACCATCAGCAGAGCCCTCAGCAGGGCTCATGGCAGCTCCACTGTACCCCAAAGCCACCAGAGGTGCCTCAGGACCTGCTGAAGCTCGTGGTTGTCTTTGGGGAAATTGAGGCACGGGGCAGGAGGGACAAGGAACGGGCTGAACTGATGCAGCAAGGCAGAAGCAGAGCTGGGAAGGGGACTGGGGAGTCATAGAATCATAGACTGGTTTGGGTTGGAAGGGACCTTACAGATCAGCCAGTTCCAACCCCCCTGCCATGGCAGGGACACCTCCCACTTCTCCAGGGATGAAGAGTCCTGAGACCCTTCTGAGGCAGGAGCTTGGCTGGAAGGAGGGCAGACGAGCGGATCTCCCACAGCCCTAACACCTCCCTCGGGCCTCTCTTCCTCCCTCCCAAGCTCCCAACGGAACCAGGCTTCAAAGCAGAGGCACCACAGCTCCTCCCAGCTCTCTGCAAACCAGAGAGGGGCCAGAGGAGGCCACAAAGATGATCAGTGGGCTGGAACATCTCTACTACAAGGCCAGGCTGAGAGAGTTGGGTTTGTTCAGCCTGGAGAAGAGAAGGCTCCGGGGAGACCTTCTTGTGGCCTTCCAGTATCTGAAGGGGCTACAAGAAAGCTGGGGAGGGACTTTTTAAAAGGGCTTGGAGTGACAGGACAAGGGGTGATGGCTTCAAACTGGAAGAGGGGAGATTTAGATTAGACATAAGGAAGAAGTTCTCCACTCTGAGGGTGGTGAGACCCTGGCCCAGGTTGCCCAGGGGGGCTGTGGATGCTCCATCCCTGGAGGTGTTCAAGGCCAGGATGGATGGGACCTTGAGCAACCTGGTCTAGTGGGAGGTGTCCCTGCCATGGCAGGGGGGTGGAACTGGGTGATCTTTAAGATCCCTTCCAACCCAAACCATTCTGACTCTATGATTCTATCCCTCACTCTCTGGTCAGGAATGGAGGATGAGCTGGAGATGGGGCCGGACATGGTTCATTCCTGTGCAGCCTTGAGGATGGCACTTGCCGGAGGCTGGCAACACCCAGAGCAAGCCCTGAGCAGAGGTTTCCCTGGTTGCCTCTGCCACACACCCCCTGCTCTGCCCACACCAGCCTCCTGGACCCTGCTCCTCTCTGCAGAAGGAATTAAGCCAGACTCTGGAGAGCTCCAGAGTCGTGCCTGGGAGCACAGAGCTGGCAGGACCTGAGAGGGTTTAGCCCCACATCCCCAGGACTCTTCTGTGGTTCCCATCCAAAGAGAAACCCTGGAGGGAAGCAACACAAGCACAAAGCATCCCAGTTGAGCTGCTGGCTGGAGGTCTCTGGGAAGCCTCTGTGACCTGCTGTGGCTGCCAACTCCAGGGCACAGGCTGTGGCTCTGCCACCCCGCTGGGAGGGCTTGGGCACACTTTGGGGGGTATCAGATTTTACAAGGAGTCCTCAGGGCTTTGGCACCTCTGCTTCTGCTTTGCTGCAGCCTGCCAGTGTTTCTGACAGCGCTCGGGCAGCGACACCCTGAGATGGGGAGGAAGGCCGGGGACGAGCTGCCGAATTTTCACCACGACCAGGTTTTTAGGAGGTTTGAACCAACTGGGGAGATTGAGGCCTCATCAAATTAATATTCCCAACAGAATGTGCACTCAGCAAGCCAGGCATGCAAACACACACATGGAAACGGGCAGCGAGGCTCTAACCCAGGGACCTCTACAGGTGAAGCGTCACTGACCAAGCGCCTGTGTCGAGACTTTTAGGGGGATAAACTCAAAACAAACACGTTCCAAAACCCAGGAGTGGTGGGAGACGGGAGGGAACCGCTTTACCGGCTGGGGTCATGCCCAGAATAACCTATTCAAAGAGAGTCCTGCACTCCAGAGGGTTAAAGGCTCATTAATTGCATACCTCCTACTGTTAACACTCTCAGCCGCTCCTTGAACACTGCGAGATCTGGGGTGGGCAGGGAGCGGGGTGCAGAAAGGGAGAAGATAGAGAGACGCAGTCAAAGTTAGTAAAAAAACTCCCTGGAACGGTGAAAACTAGTCATGGAAAGCACAAGTCAAGAAAATACAGTATTTAAAATACAGTCAAAACCCATCGGAGGCAAAAAGGGTTGGGATGGAGCATGACTATGCACTAGGCAGAAAAAAAATCCCGGTGGAAAGTCTGGCAAGAGGAAGGGAGGAGCGGGGAGAGGAACGGGGGCATCAGACACTGGGGAGCAGTTGAGCTGCATGGTTTGAGATCTCCTCTCACACACACCTCAGAGGGGAGAGGGAGGCCCTGGACCTCACCCCATGGCACCAGGAGGAGCGATGGCACCAGGAGGAGCGACACCCCCGGCAGAGCAGGAGCTGCCTCCCACCAGCATCTGCTCCCGGAGGGTTTGCTCAGCTCCTCGTTACCAGCAGCTTCTCAAGGTCACTGCCAAGGAGGCACCACCACTGCCTGCGACAGGCAGGAGGGGTTTGGGGTGTTAATGAGGAAGAGCACGGGTGAGGCAGGCTGGCACAGCGCTGGGGGCTGGGGTGCCAGGCAGCTGCCAGAGCAGCGGGCACCACACGGCACCGGAGCTGAGCTCCCCAGCCCTCGGGGAGCACACAAGTGCCCCGATCTTCTGGGTTCCAAGGAAGGCTTTGGAAACACTTCTGTGGGGCAATGGGAAAACATCCCACGATTAGGGGAGATGTTTGGTTAGTAAGGTCTCAAACGGGAAAGGGGAGGTGGCAGCGCTCCCAGCCCAGCTCCCGCAGGGATCAGTCTGGCTGGAGGATGATCTCCAACAATTCCCCTGGGCAAGAGGCAGGAGCAGCTCCTTCAGGGGAGAGACAGACAGACAGACAGACAGACAGACAGACAGACAGACAAAGCTCAGACACACACTGCCTTCCACGCACCCCTGGAGTTCAGTCTTATTTCTTGGACAGGTGACATCAAGTTCCTGCTGTCACCTTGTCCTTGTTTTACACCACTTACCAGCCAGAGCCACTGCAGTAGAAGACCAGGATGAGGTTACTTTGGTTTTTAAATAGAAAAGACAAGAGAAAGAGGAATTTCGTGGCTCCAGCCCCACCACTGTCAGGCCCGGTGCCCCAGGCAGGCTCTCTCCTCCTTACACATTCTCCAAAGCTTAATCCAAAGAGAGCTTCCAAACCAGACACAAACCAGTTGCTAAACAAAAGGCAATTGAGAAGAAAGATCCATTTCCGAGATTAACCACCCAGTCCTTTGAATTGGCCAGGGCTTAGGCTGCTGGCAGCAGAGCTGGCATCACAAAAGCTGACCTTTAAGGATTTTGCTGCTCAGAAAGAGGAATCAAGATCGTTTCCAAGACTCAAAACCACTCCCGCTAATAACTGCTCTGTCAAGTGTTAAGAAATACTCTCTCAAAGCAAAAAAAAGCCAGGAGGAGCTGCCTGGAAATTGGCTTTCTCTGATCAGGGGCTCGGCCGGAGCTCTGCCCACACTCGGCACCAGCACCTCCCTCCTCCCTGCTCGCCCTGCTCAGAGTTCTGTCTCAAGATCAACCAGATGAGGTCTTCCAGGATGAGGACACCACGGGAAAGTCTGGTCATAAATAATCCTTCCAGCAAGATAATAAAGTCTCCTTTGATTATTTGAGTCTGGGGTCCTACCACAGGACACAGCCCCAGCAGGAGCTGGTAGATGATACCAGCAGAGCTTCTTCCCAGGACTCGTGATTTCCTACAAATTCATGGATTGCTGGTAATTAACTCAATGCCAGGACCCACAAGGGCAGATACCTGAGCTTGAAAGCCACTGAGAAACAAGTTAAACCAAGCTCCTGGCTCAGACACAGGCTGGAGATTGCCCCAGCTGATGCCTACAGACCAACCACACCTGAACATCTCCACTGTGGAGAGCTGGGCTGGCTCCTGACCCCTGGGGAGCAGGAAAAATGGAGCTTCTCCCACCCTGCCCAGCTCCTGTCACAGCTGTGACAGTGCTGCAAGCTCAGCTCTGCAGCTGGGGCTCCTTGGGAGGACCTGCCCTTGGATCGCTTTGGGCTCTTCCTCTGAAGCAAGGATGCTGCTGGAGCACACCCTGCTTCAGAGGAACCATGTGGCCCAAGCAGAAGAAAAGCCCTCTGAATGGACTCTCCCCACTGAAGCAGCCCCATGAGTTCAATGTCCAAGTAGAAACCAGTAAGGAGCAGCGTCCCTCAAGGGTCCATACTGGGAACAACATGGTTTAATATCATCATCAATTGCATAGGTAGTGGGCTTGAGGGCAACCACAGCCAGGCTGCAGATGAGACCAAACTGAGGAGTGCAGCTGATAGGCTGGAGGGAAGGGAGGTCAGCCAGAGGAACCTGGACAGCCTGGAGAAGTGGGCCCAGGTGAACTTCATGGAGTTCAGCAAGGTCAAGTGCAAAGGTCAGGGTGATCCCCAGTCCCAGCACTGACTGGGGGGTTGGGGANCTAGTGGAAGATGTCCCTGCCTATGGCAGGGGGTTGGGAAAGGTGACCTCTGAAGGTCCCTTCCAACCCAAACCCTTCTGTGGGTCTATGACCTGATGAGCACTGTGGTAACTCTGCCCCCCACACCCGGCTCCCTTTTCTCGTGAGGAGCAGCAGACACTGCAGACACCCAGCTCTGGGTTTCGTGCAGATCCTGCTCTCCTCTCAAAAGGAGAATGTCCACCAGGCACAGGGCTCCAGGGCCCTCCTCTGCTGCTCTGCTTCAGGAATACTGTAGTGCCCACATCAGACGTCAAAACCCCTGAGCCACTTGTTCTGGGAGTGGCTTCAAAGTCACCTAAAAAGGTACCTGCTCCTCTCACAGTGCTGACTACAAGCACTTGTGTCCTCTCCTGTGCCTGGATTCACGGCCATCATCTCCCCACGTCTTCCCACCAACACCTCCCAGGCACGGGGCTTCCTCCACCTCAGAGCCAGCTGCTCCTGAGGCACAACAAGGGCTTGGTCCTCTGGACAAACATGTCAGAAGATGCGCAGAACCTCGGGATGAAGCAGCTTCCCCATCATCCCACAACCTACTCCTTCCCTACCACTCCCTGGACACGTAATCCTGTGGGAAGGTCCAGCAGGTCCAGGGCTGGTGTCCCTGAGCTGGCAGCTGGACAAGGAATGAAGATCATTGACATGCAGGCTCTGATCAGCTGTGGGGTTGTGCAGGGTTAGTAATCATCACGGCTGCTCTACTCTAGGTTAGCAGCATGCCTCTGGAGCGCCTGCAGTGCCAGGGGAACACCCCTGGGAAGCACCAGCAAGGCAGAAGAGCTCAGCACCAGGACCTGGCTCTAGCCAGAACGGCAGCAGACTAGAGATCAAATCTACAGCACGTGGGGAGGTGCTGAGTTGAAGCACTTCCAGATTAGGGTTTCAGTCCGAGGCACCACACACGCTGCTGGGCCACACTCATGCATCTTTCACTCGAAGGCGCTGTTGGGATTCCCACCTCTCTACTCGGACGGGAACACATCCCAAAGCTTCCTTGTTATGATCACTGGCAGGGACGTGGAGCTCAGCCTTGGAAAAGGAGGCAATTAAGGGGAGTGATGGAGGGCAGGGCACTGTCACCAGGACAGGCCATGAAGCACGTCTCAGCCCATCGCCCCCGGCTCGTGGGGTCCCCAGGAGCAGCAAGAGGAGCTGAGGGAACAGAACTTCAGCTCTCCCAACAAAACCCTCCCTGCTTGGTGCTTCCAGAAGGTGCAATGGCTTCCACCCCTGGCTGAGCAAGGTCAGTGACTTAATTGGCAGCAGTTGGAGGAGAAACAGGAGCCGAGCAGCCGGGTTCGGGCAGCAGATCCACTGGCCGGAGGGGGGCAGAACTGCTCCATGAATTTAGAGTGATCATTGCAAAGGAAACTTAAGACTTTTCCCCCCTGGCTGGTGAAGCATCTACCTACGAAGCTGTGAAAGAGAGAGGAGCTCAAGCAATGCAGCACTAACTGCTCTCAAAGCCCTCACCCAGTTTGTCTGTGGATGTGATAATATCGGCTGGAAGGGAGGAGTCCAGATCTGCATCCAAGATGCCCAGTGGGTCGAGTTGTGCTACATGATGCCCTCGAATCTACGAAATGGGCCAGGAATGGAAAGGAGAACAGGTACCAGGAGGGAGAGGGGAAAGGGAGAAAAACAAAAGAGGGGAGGGGTAAAAAAGTTAAATTACATTAGAATTAATTTGCAGAGTAATTCTCACCGACGTTTGGAGAAACAGTTACGGGCGCATCATCAAAATTTACACAACTAATGCCGAGAGGATCAAGCTTTGCAATGTGATGACCCCTGACCTGGAAGCAACAACACAAATCAGTCATTAAAACCAGTTAATTGAAAGGACATGCCTTTAAAATTAAAAAAAAAAAAAAAGTCATGCAAAGTTTCCCTCTTTCCATTTGCTGCAGAGCCAGCCCAGCTCTGGCCGCACCCAGAGCCTGAGGGGTTGGGTTTCCTTCCAGCCACACGTGTAGTGTGAGTGCCACCAGCTGCAAGGACCACCCTGCTCTGCCCAAGCCCCCAGGCAGGGGCTGGGGATCTCCTTCACAGCAGACTGTCCAGAACTGAGGTCTGAAGGTGCTTTCCTGGTGTCCAACCCAAGCACCTCCCTGCTCTGGATGCAGGGACTGCACACTGATGGTTTCTTCCCAAGCATCAGAGCAAAAGAAGAGGCCATTTGCCAGGTTTTGGCAGATCTAAGTGCTCTCCTGCCAACATGGCAGAGAAAACAAGTGTTACCAGCAGCAGCTCCTCAAAGACAGAGAAACACATCTGAGGAACATCTGCCTGTCTGCTATTAGAGGCCAGCAGCTCACAGCATCCTTCTGGAGAGAGGAGCCTGCAGCAGGACCTGGAGCGCTCTTTTGGGAAGGGGTAGGTGTGGAAACACCAAAGAGCTCTGGTACCAGGAGAGCCCTGATGGCTGCTGGTGGTGGCAGCGAGGCCAGGAGTCACCACACTGGGTTTGAACCCACACCAGGAGCCACAGAGAACGACGAGAGCCAGGGAGGCACTTTGCTCTTCTCCTTCACAGGAGGAGGTGCCCACAGAGGGACCCCAGCACATCTCACTGAGCAAACCCAGCGCTTCTTGGTGGCCAAGCCACGGTTTCTTTCTTGACAGCTCCTGCTTCAAAACTTCAAGTTCTGCTTCACCAGGAGTGTGCTGCCAGCTCTCTTCTTCCTCAGACCAACACCAAACTCAGCAACATCCCCTCAGCAGAACTTCAGCTTTTATTCTTCATCTGTTTGCTCTTCCCCATCTCAAATCCACCCTAGGGGAGCACGCTACTGAGAGAGAGCTCAGCAAGCTGCCCCCAACAAGAAGCTCCTCCAAGTGGCCCCAACAGGAACTCTCTTCTGCAGGAACTCTTTGCAAACTGATCAGCTCCTTGTTGCTTCTTTTCTCTACTGTTGCTTCTCTCCAACTGGTTCAGTTCTTGCTTCCTCTCAAACTGATTCAGTTCCTGGTTGATCTATCTCTAGCCTCACCCACCACCCCAACCACAATCACCTGGGGGAAGTTGGGGTCTCACACAGCTGGGCCAGGTTCTGGTTCTGGGGCCTTGGGGAACCACTTGGGGAACCACAACACTGTTGGGTTGTGACTCATCCATTGGTCAACTCTAACTCGGGGCCCACAGCCCAGGCCCCAGCACTTCACAGGAGCAGAGCAGGAAACCCCACGGCCATGGGACAGGGTCTTCTCCACACTGTGAAACCACACCCCAGCCACCAGACCTGGTACCAGGTAGAGAAAACCCTCATGTGCAAGGGGATCACTCAACCTCTGGTAGGAACCACACTCTGAGCTGACCTGGGTACTCTGCAGCCTCCCTCTGCAGAGCATCCCACAGGGATTCCAGGGAAGGATTTTCGTGGCTTGAGCACTCAAAGAGCCTGAAGCAACCACTGATGTTCTGGAGAGATTGGCCAACCCCCCCAGTGCTCTGCAGGGCCAGGTGATAAGGTGCCCCAGAGCACTGGTGGCCACATGGAAAGTTCTTCTTCTGGGCCAGCTTTGTCTGGGAACCACCTGCTTGTCCATCTTCCAACAAAGCACAGGGGTTTGCCCATCATGGAGCAGTCAGCAGGACACAAGCTCACCACTCTGCTCTCCACAGCCAGGATGCTCTCACCAGCACCAGGAGGCCACTTTGTCCAGCAAACAGCTTGGAGCTGGGGGCACCTGGTGGCTTTGAGGTCAACCCAGTAGTTTGCAGGCATGCAGCAAACCCTCAGCTTGGTGTGGGGGAGAGGAGAAGGTCTTTTCCCTCCCAAGAGCCACCCTGCTTGTTATTCAACACATGTAACACAAGCCAAAACAAGAAGCCCCCAACCCAAAACAAGACCCCAGCAGAGATTTACAGGAAACTTCACACTTGCAAGCCCTGATCCTAACAGGGGACTTCCACCACCTGGACATCTGCTGGAAAAGCAGCCCAGGGAACTATGGGAGTGCCTTGAGGACAACTTCCTAGTAGAGATGATGGAGAGACTGATGAGAGGACCTGCTGCTCACAGTGCAAAGAGCTTATTGGAGACACCAAGAGCAGAGGTAGCCTGGGCTGCAGTGATCACACCCTGGTGGAATCCTCAATCTGGAGGGGTAGAGGATGGGTAAAAAGCAGGGTCAGGACCCTAAAACTCAGAAAAGCAAACTTGAGGCTGTCCAGGGCACTGGTGTGAGGGACCCCTTGGGAGCTGCCCTCGGAGGCAGAGGAGAGAACAAGAGCTGGGAGATACTGAAAGACTTTTCTTGGGGTGCATGAACTCTCAGTCCTGATGGGCCAGAAGTTGGGAGGGGTGGGTAGGAGGTGAGCCTGGGGAAGTCAGGACCTCTTGGCCAAACTGAAACACAAAACCAAAACACGTGGAGGGTGGAGGCAGGACACACACCCTGGGGAGTGCCGGGAGGGGAAAACCCGGGCACAGCTGGGGCTGAACTTGGCCAGGGTGTCAAAAATAACAAGAAGGGTTTCTTCAGGTACATAGGACAGCAAAGGGACCCCCCGATGAGTGAAACTGGAGACATGGCTACCACCAACATGGAGCACGTGGAGGCCCTCGACAACTTTTTTGCCTCAGTCTTCACTGGCAAGTGCTCCAGCCACGTCTCCAGCACAGGACACAAAGCTGGGACTGGGGCAATGAAGAACCACCCAACAAAGGAGAAGATCAGATTCAAGCCTGAATGTGCACAAGTGCATGGGATCTGAGGAGATGCATCTGCAGGTCCTGAGGGAACTGGCAGATGAAGGTTCTAAGCCACTTTCCATCATATTTGAAAAGTCGTGGCAGTCTGGTGAAGTTCCCAGTAACTGGAAAAGGGGAAACATCACCTCTGTTCTTAAAAAGGGAAAAAAGGAAGATCCAGGGAACTCCAGGGCAGTGTCACCTCTGTGCCTGGCAAGATCATGGAGCAGATCCTCCTGGAAACAAGGCCAGGGCACATGGAAAATGAGGAGGTGATTGGTGACAGCCAACGTGGCTTCACCAAGGGGAAACTGAACCTGACAAACCTGGTGACCTTTTCTGTCAGGGTTACAGCATTGCTGGATAATGGGAGAGCACCTGATGCCATCTACCTGGGCTTGCACAAAGCATTTGATGCTGTCCTGCACAACATCCTGGTCTCTAAAGGGGAGAGACATGGATTTGATGGATGGAGCACTTGGTGGATAAGGAACTGGCTGGATGGTCAAACTCAAAAGAGTTGTGGCCAACAACTCAATGTCTGGGTGGAGATCAGTGATGGGTGGAGTCCCTCAGGGGTCTGTACTGGGGCCAGCATTATTTAACACCTTTGCTGGGGACGCAGACAGTGGGATTGAGGAGATGACACCAAACTGATGGGGGTGGTTGATAGTCTAGAGGGAAGGGAGACAACCAGAGGGACCTCCTTGACAGCCTAACAGAGGTGGGTCCATGTGAACCTCCTGAGGTTCAACAGGGCCAAGTGCAAGGTCCTGCACATGGGTTGGGGCAACCCCCAGTGTCAGCTCAGGCTGGGGGTGAGGAGCTGGAGCTGAGCCAGAGCCAATGTCCTCCTGGGCTGCTCCCCAGCAGCGTGGGCAGCAGGGCAGGGAGGGGATCCTGCCCCTCTGCTCCAACCTGGGGAGACCCCCCTGAGTGCTGGGGCAGCTCTGGAGTCCTCAGCACAGCAGAGACATGGAGCTGGGGGAGCGGGGCCAGAGGAGGCCCCAGCAATGGTGGGAGGGCTGGAACCCTCTGCTGGGAGGCCAGGCTGGGAGAATTGGGCTTGGAGAGGAGAAGGCTCCAGGGAGACCTTCTTGGGGCCTTGCAGGACTGATGAGAAGGGATTTTTAAGAAGGACCTACAGCGACAGGACATGGGGCAATAGTTTTAAATTACCTGTCAGAGGCAGAGCTTCCTCCTGCCTTCCTGCTCCTTCCTACCCCCACAGACTGTGCTGAGCTTCCCCACCTGGACACCCCTCTGCAGCTCAGCCCCTGGAGCACTGGAGTAGGAGGGGAGGTGGATTTCTCACTGCTGAGAGCTCAGAAAAACCCACTCCAGGGCAATCCCCTCTCAGTGCTGCCATCCAGAGCCTGAGGAAGTGATGGGAATGCAAAGAGGTCATGGATTTGGTGTTCAAACTGCTGACTTGGAGCTGCTGCTTCCCACTGCATCAGTCACCACTTGTCTGGACCTGGTGGGCAGACACCAGCGAGAGCTGCAAGGTCTTTGGAAACAGCTCACCGGGATCCATCCGAGCTTGGAGAGCTGGCAGGGGGGTCACCTCCCCTGAGATCAGCCACGATGGAAGGTGCAGGTCCTCACACGCGTGTCCCAGCTTCACCTTCTGGGGAGTGCCCCAGCATTGACGTCAGCACCTCAGCGGAGGGAGTGGGCAGGGCAGGGGCACTTTCTTCATGCTGGAGAGCACGGCCAGGGCTGGGCAGACCTTTGGACTTGCCCAACGCTGCAATTCTTGCCTTAACCTGTGTCCTTGTGGGTTTTCCCCACACCTGAGCAGGAACAGAACCTGCTGCAGGCGCTTCCTTGCAGGAATGGGTGAGGAGATCGTGGTCACACCTCCACTGCAGCCGCAGTTTCTTCACTTCTCACCCAATTAGAGCCCCAGGACTTGACAAACCAGAGGGCAACCAAAAGTGAAAGGATGACACAGATGCAGAAACACATTCAAATGTTCTCTTGAGTTAAAATTCTGGGGGGTGTTTCCTTCCTGCTCGAAACTTGTCTCTCCTGACAGGCTGACTTGGCAGCACCTCCCTGAGCTGCAGCCCAGCAGCACCACAGCTCTCCTCCAAGTCACAAATCACAAAGAAATGTTCCCTGAGCTTTTGTTTCAAGACCTCAGAAGCCCTCTCGGAGAGAGGCAGGATGGGTGTCCCATGCCCCTGCTGAGCACGCAGGAGCCCACAGCACAGGAGCACCATTCCAGAAGCCAGCCAACCACCCCATGTGGAGAGGACCTCCCCTCCCTGCCACCCAAACTGCTCTGTTTGGGTGACAACAGCTTTAATCTTCCTATTGTCCAGCAAAGCATCAGCTGAGCTCCTGCCCCAACACATCAGCAGCTCCTGCTAAGCCAGGCAGCCCAGCAGGCATCCTGCACACTCTCCATGCCAACCACAGCCCACCTTGGCCACCACGCGTCCCTCTACGGAGGACAAGCTCCTCCTTGGCACAAAGCCCTTACCTGATAGGCCCTGATGAGGGACTGCACTGCCAGGTGGTCCTCCACCAGTTTGTCTACGTTGGGCTGTGCTTGAACCAGGAACTGGGCTTGGGACAGCGTGGAAAGGCTGGTGCTGAGTGGAGGGGGGCTTTGGTAAGCAGTGCCTGGAGCAGCTCCAGCATTGGCGTTGCGGAAGAAGATGTCCCATGACTGGGAAAAGGGAAAGGAGAGAGGAGACAGGGTCATTACCTGTGACCCGAACACCTCCTCATTGGGGTGTCAGCAGGGAGTAAAACCCCCCAGGGACAGAGCTGCCTCCTGCCCGGGCTCCGCACCCACCTCCCTTGGACAGGAGAGCACTAAAGCTCTCCTGCTATTCCAGTTGTACCCACGATCCTACTTCCCATCCACCTGGATTGTTTCTTTTGGCATGAGACCATCCCCAGAGCCCCCCCTCCCTCAGCAGCAGCGCTCAGGACAGGACACAGGCGACACCCCAGCTCTGAAACTGCTGCTCCAAGCAACAAACCTCAGCCTGGTCTTCAGGCTCTTGTTTTCTTCTCTCCAGCGCTGCCCTCTAAATACCCACAGTATTTCCTGAAAAGTATTTTTGTGCTGTAATCCAGTTGAGCTCTTCCTCCTTGCCATGGGCTGAGCAGCCCAAGTCCCCATGTCAGCCACACTGTCCCCCCCCTTCACTCAGCTTCCCATCCTCAAATTTGCCCCATCATAGAATCATTCAGGTTGGAAAAGGCCTCTAGGATTATCAAGTCCAGCCTTCATCCCAACATCTCCTTGACCCCTAGACCATGTCTCCAAGCACCACATCTACTTGTTCTTTGAACCCCTCCAGGGATGGTGACTCCACCACCTCTCTTCAGTGACACCAACACAGCTCCACAGACCCCCCCGTGCCCGTGTCACCGCTGCTCCCGCTCCCCTCTGGGGATGGGCACTTGTAGGTGTTAAGCAAACAAAGAAAAACCCCCAGAAAAGTGTTGAGAGACTTAGTGTAACTTTGTGGTACTTTATCCAGCCCTGCCTGAAGAGCCCAGAACCATCCCAGGCCAAGCCCAAGTTCATGTGTCTACTGGGAGAGACCAACAAAACAACAAAACAAAGTCCACACCACGTCTTCCCATCACACTCCTGACCCTGCCCACCTGCCACATACCCTGAGAGATAACAAAGGATGATGGCAAAGGCAGCGGTGCCATGTGCCTGGGGTGCCAGCTGGAGCAAACAAATCCTGCTGGATTCACACACTGCCTTCAGCCCAAGGGTCTCTGCACTGAGCAGGAGCAGGAGCTCAGCCCCCTGCCCTGGACCTTGTCTCTGTGGGGAGCACCAAACCCAACCTCAGTGACAGAATCGCAGAGNCTCTGTCCTACGCTGCTCTCCAACAGCTCAGTCCCCACCTATACTGGTCCCTGGGGTTGTTCTTGCCCAGATCAAGACTCTACACTTGCCCTCGTTATACTTCATTAAATTTCTCCCTGCCCAACTCTCCAGCCTGTCCAGGTCTCGCTGGATGGCAGCACAGCTCTGGGGTGTCAGCCACTCCTCCCAGCTTGGTGTCAGCAGCAAACTTGCTGACAGTGCACTCTGTTCCTTCATCCAAGCCATTGATGACTAGATTGAATAGTGCTGGTCCCAGTGCTGACCCCTGGGGGACTCCACTAGACACAGGACTCCAACTAGACTCTGCCCCAGTGACCCCAAGATGGGGAAGGGCTGCCCAGCCAACCCCATAAACCAAGTCGAAAGGAGCCATGAGAGCAGCTCCAGTGGTGGCTTGGGGCAGAAAAGCAGCTTTTGCAGCCTTGCAGCAGGGTGGAGGGGAGTGAAAAGCTGCCCTTTGCCAGAGGGGCACCAGCTCTGCCCCCTCTCCAGAGCTCCTCGGGCTGCAGAGCCCATCACACGTCCCACGAGACTATTTCCAGCCTGGGTTTACCCAGACACCCCAGCACACGGCTGAGCAAGGTGGGTAAATTTAGAAACAGGTCACACTGAAGGAACATAAATAAAATGTGGAACAACTTGGCACCAGAACTGACAAACAATAGCTCCCCTAAAGGGGAAAAGAAACCAAAAAGCAAAGACAGAAAAGACCCGACCCCGTCCTGATTGCTGTCAGCTTGAGGAGGTTTCAGAAGGAAAAGTGGGAGAGCTTTTGGTACAATCCTCACTCCTGGCCACTGGTGAGAGATCCTTGGGTCTGGAGAACATGGCTTAGGAGAGGGAACTGGGATTGTGCAGCTTGGAGAAGAGGAGCTGAGGGGAGACCTCATTGCTCTCTACAGCTACAACTAAGGAGGTTGTGGTGAGGCTGGGGTTGGGCTCTTCTCCCAAGGAACTAAGGACAGGACAAGAGGGGATGGCCTCAAGTTGCCCCAGGGGAGGTTTAGGTTGGACATTAGGAAGAAGTTCTTCACTGGCAGAGTGGTCAGGGACTGGCCCAGGCTGCCCCGGGAGGTGCTGGAGTCCCCCTCCCTGGCGGGGTTCAACAAAGGAGTAGATGTGGGGCTTGGCGACGTGGTCCGGGGGTCAGGGAGATGTTGGACAGAGGTTGGACTTGATGACCCTCAAGGTCTTTTCCAACCTCAATGACTCTACGACTCCCTTCCCCAGGCCCCCGGGTGCCCCAGAAGCCATCGTGGAGGGTCGAGCACCCCAGGATGGGCTCCCTTGCCCTTGGGATGAGGAAGAATCCGGCTGCTTTGCTGGTGGTTGTTCAATGTACTGGAAAATAGAAAGAAGCAAGAGAGAGGGAGCATCTGCTGGGCTGGGGGACAGGACAGAGCCAGGAGGTGCTGCCTTTGTGACCTCCTTCCTTCAGATGCAAAGTGCTCCTGCTCTGAAAGCAAAAGCTGGTTCTAATCTCTCCGAAGAAGGCGCGGCACCGCCCGGGCCCTTCCACTAAACGCTTTATTGCCCAACGTAATGACAGAGAATTTCTGCCCCCGGCGAAGGCTGCGACCCTGATAAGCACCATAAAAACATCAGCTCCAAGATGCTGACATGGGTTTGGATCTCAGGGGAATCAAGGGCCACCCTGGGGGTTGCTGGTGGCCCACGGAGGTGCCTCTGGAGCTCACGTCTCCCGTGGGAGAGGCTCAACAGCCCCAGCAACGTCATCATGGGAAGGACTTTGCCTTAATCCAGAAGGAACAGCAGTGCTAAGACCCATCACGTGATTCCCCTCCGACCCTCTCCATGCCCATGGCAGCTCTACCAGGGCTCCTCCACCTCATACCCTACGTATATAGGCTAATATATATATATATATAGTATAAGAGAGCTCAGATCCACCTCATTTCTACCAAGAGGGCTCCAAGCTGCTCCCAAGTGAACAAGCAGCCCCCAGGGCTTGAGAAGCTCAATGCTACGAACCCCAGGTCCCTGCTGTGACCAACCACAGCCCCATGTCCCACCACGGCCACAGCTCAAGGTATCAGACCAGCTCACCAAGCACAACCAGTGTCTTCCAGTTTATCAGGCTCAGTTCCTGGAGCAGGGTGTGGGCTCAGACTGGTGCAGCCCAGGCTGTGCCACAAGGCTCAGAGGACATCTCCCACCCACCACAGGGCACCTCAAATTGGGCTGGGGCTGCTCCAGGTTCAGAAGTCCACATGCAGGACGTGGAGCTCAGGCTGCGTCTCTGCTCTTTCTCCTGCCACAGACTCCAGGGCACAGAAAGCACCAGCCAGACCTGCTCAGCATGGTCAGCAAGCCAGGCAGCACCTCCTGCCCTAGCAGTGAGAAGGCACAGGAGACATGGACCTGGTGGAATGGGGCCAGAGGAGGCCCCAGCAATGGTGGGAGGGCTGGAACCCCTCTGAGAGAGTTGGGCTTGTTCAGCTGGAGAGGAGAAGGCTCCAGAGAGACCTTCTTGGGGCCTTGCAGGACTTCAAGGGGCCTGTCAGAAAGATGGGGACAGACTTTTGAGTAGGGTCTGCTGGGACAGGACAAGGGGGGATGGTTTGAAACTAAACGAGATTTAGACTAGAGAGAAGGGAGAGATTTTTGCTGCTGAGGGTGGTGGGAGCCTGTGCCAGGTTGCCCAGAGAGGTGGTGGCTGCCCCATCGCTGGAACCTGAGATAGTTGCAGACGTCCCTGCTCAGTACAGAGGGGTTGGAGGAGATGGCCTTGAAAGGTTCCTTCAACCCAAACCCTTTCATGATTCTCTGATTCACAGCTTAAGGCTGGAAGAGGAGGAGCCTGAACCAAATCTACAGCAGGAGCCTTTGCTCCCAGCACAGTCAAGCAGCGATCGATGGGTTCACGCACTTCACCTTGTCCCTTATCAACAAGGACCTTCTGGGGTCCTCCCTTTCCAAGATGAGTAATGAGACCCAAACATTTCAAGCCCTCAAGCCAGACTCCTGCCAAGCTCAGCCCAGGCCCCTGTTTGTGAGCACAACAGCAAAGGATGCAGCAAAGGCACCAGCCAGGGGCAGGGGCTTGACCTCACTGGGTCAAAGCTGGAGTTACACAGAGGGGTCCACACACAGTGATGGCACAAAACCCCCTTCAACACAAAAATCCAAACATCAGCATGTTAAGAAGCCCGTGGATGTGCTGCTGTTCAGAGAGACCTGGACAGGCTGGAGAGTTGGGTGGAGGGAACCTCAGAAAGTTCTCCAAGGGCAAGTGCAGGGTCCTGCCCCTGGGGAGGAACAACCCCATGGAGCAGGACAGGGGAGGGGGGACCTGCTGAGAAGCAGCTCCAGAGAGAAGGACCTGGGGGTGCTGGGGGACAACAAGTTGCTGAGCCAGCAGCGGGTCCTCATGGCCAAGGGGCCAATGGGCTCCTGGGGGGCATGGAGAGAGTGTGGGCAGCAGGGCAAGGGAGGTTCTCCTGTCCCAAAGAGGCCACCTCTGGAGTACTGGGGCCAGTGCTGGGCTCCCCAGTTCAGAGAGACAAGGAGTTACTGGAGAGAGTCCAGGGGAGGCTGTGGAGATGCTGAGGGGCTGGAGCATCTCTGTGGCCAGGACAGGCTGAGAGCCCTGGGGCTGCTGAGCTGCAGGAGAGAAGCCCCAGAGGGGATCTGCTCAATGGTGCTCAAGAGCTAAAGGGTGGGGGCAAGAGGCTGGGGCCAGACTCTTGTGAGTGGTGCCCAGGGCCAGGCCAAGGGGCAGCGGGCACCAAGTGGAGCCCAGGAGGTTGCATGTGAGCAGGAGGAGCAAGTTGTTTGTTGGGAGGGTGTTGGAGCCTGGCCCAGGCTGCCCAGAGAGGTTGTGGAGTCTCCTTGTGTGGAGAGATTCCCAAGGGGCCTGGATGTGATCCTGGTGTCCCTGCTCTGGGGGAGCTGCTGGAGCAGGGGGGTGGCACCAGAGCATCTCCAGAGGAACCTTCCAACCCCACCGCGCTGGGGTTCTATGATTCTGCAAATACTCTTTGAGGGAGAGCTGGATCCCTTTACACCAGCCCAACCAGAACACAGGGGCTGCTGTGGGGAAGGCTGTCACTGACGTCTCAGTGTGGGGATCATCCACCTGCAGCCCCAGCTGGAGGTCCTGGAGAGATGACCTGGCCCGTGCCAGCATCACTACTACCCACGTTGGCAAAGAGTGGGGTAGGAGGAGGGTGTCCCAGCTCCCCTGGGAAGCGACCCCTGGAGGGAGCAGCCCCCAGCACTCTCATCTCCTCTTTCCCCAGCTCTGCTCTTACCTCCTCAGACTCACAACCTGGCGGGCAGCTGAAGTTCTGCTCACACAAACAAAGCCTCAAAGAGCTTTTTGGTTGTTTTTACAAATCTTCCCTACTCTAAACAACCACTGAGGTACATTCTGCAGCTTAAACCACCAGTGTCTGCACCCAGGAAGCAAATTCCCTCTGCTCAAGCCAGGACAGTTGTGCCGCTGGAGCCTCGCAGGGTTTCCAGCAACAGCAGCAACCAAAGCCCAGCTCTGCCCGGGGGGGTCTCACCCCCACCAGCTAAAGACAACATGGCAAGACACAGCTGGTCTCTGCTCCGTGCAAGGAGCAGATAAGCCACAGCCAGGTCCCTGTGATAGCTCCACTGGTTTGGGGAACCCCACCCTCGGGTCTGACCCCATGTCTGATGGGATGGGGGCCAAGGCTTCCCAGGGACTCCCCCACTGCTGACTGGGGCTGCTCCTGAGCCACAACCCCCAGCCCAGCACAGCAGCTCAGGGTCCCAGCAGGGACAGAGTGAGCTGTGGAAAAGCGTGGAGAGGAGACAGGGCAAAGGCAGGAGCTGGGAAGAGGTCTTGGTAAAGGGGTCACTGGGATGAGGTGGGATCCACCCAGGAGAGACAAGTCAAGTACAAGGGCAAGTGCATCAGGGAGCAACAGCCAAGCCCACGCCAGCTCAGGGATCAACCCCACCAGGATTCTGGGACCTGGAGCTGGGTTTTGTAGGATCACAGAGTGCTTTGGGTTGGAAGGGACCTTCAAAGACATCAAGTCCAACCCCTCTCTGCCAAACAGGACCCAGCCTGATGCTGTTTCAGAAGCAATCGGATGATTTGCTTTGCACATCACCAGTGTCAGGTTTGCCTCCTGCCAACAGTAAGACCCCAGTTCATTTCCACACTGGTTCTCCTGCTGCCACAAACCCTTCCCAGCCACGCTGGAGGCAAAACCTTATGTCAGCTCCTGCACTGCTCTCTGAGCACTTCAAAGTACTTCAAGGGACATTGATTTCCAGGGCTGACTAACACACACTCAGAATCCTTCACCACAAACACTGGGCTGGGGGCCAAGAGAGCTGGTGGGAGCTCCACCCTTGCAGTGCTCAGAGTTTGAGCACATCAGGCCCTGAGTGACCTGGTCTAGCTGTGAAGCTGGATGTCACCTCCACGTTGGATGCCACCTCCAAGCCAGCCAAGCCAGGACAGAGGCTCTAGAGGCTCCTTCCAGCCTAAATTCTCCTGGAGTTTCCCCAGCAGAGCGTGCGTGAGGAGCCTGGGACAGCACCACGTGCTCTGCCTGCCCACAGACAAGCTGAGGAAACTGCAGGGGCTACATCAAAGAGGAGAGAAGAGCAGAAGAGACACAGAGGTCTGGCCTCAGGGCCCAGCCACACCTCCCAGCTGTCCTAGTTAGTCTCCATGTTTACTCTCACATCTGCACAGGGCAACATTTAGGACCAAGCAGGGTCTGTGGATCAACCAGTCAGTATCAAACCATGAAGACCCTTTGCCAAAGACCCAACTGGGTCACTGGAACAAGGTGGCGTAACCCTCACTCATTTTTGGACTACACCACTGAGATTCATGGCTCTTAACTCAATGTCCAGCCTGGGAAGGGCTGGGCTGTGCCATGTCTGTGTGCTTGGATAGCTTTCAAGTCACTCTTTGACAAAGGACACCACCCAAACCAAGGTTCTTTGTGTTTTCCAAGCCTGCACTGCTTGGCTCAGCCACCCATTTGCCTCAAAAGCAGCATAAAGTCAACACTCTTTGTGAAAATCCAGCTTTGATCCTACCTTAAGCCCTTTACAGCACCCTACGGGCTGTGGGTTCTGGGATCAGTGCCACCAAAACCACACAGAACTCTGCTGTAAGCGTCAGGGCATGAGATTCCTCACTCAGCCCTGACTGCTCCTTCAGCCCTGCTCACATGTTACTGGATGGAGAACGTCCCTGCTCCACACCAGGACATGGATGGAACCATCTTAAAAATCCCCTGGATCACGCTGAGACTTAGTCACTAGAGGAACATTTTCCCTGTGAAACACGGGATGGGGGAAAATGCAGCCAGGCTCCAGAAATCCCCCTCCCAGCTGAGCCCTTGCAAACTGGAGCCACCCTTCTCCTCAGTGGAGGAGCTTCAATTACTGGGATCAAGACAGAGCTCTGTGCATTCTGCCCACAGCTGGGCTGCCTTCCCAATTTTGAGTTCAGGAGCAGCTGGGGACAGGCCCAGTCCCCATCCCCAGGTTGCAGAGCAGTGGTCTGGCTTTATGCACAAGCTCAACGCCAAGCTGAGCTACAACCCATCTACCTCAACACCACTCAGCACAAAGGAAATCAGTCAGGACATAGAGAATATCCTCCCTGTCTTCCCCCATGCCCCATTCCAGAATAAACCATCCCGAAGAGCCATCAGAGCTGGAAAAACTGAAGCATCAGGAGCTGGTTAAAGGTGGATTCCCAGGAGAAAACAATCCTTGTATCCGGTGTGATCCAGGATGCTCCCACGGTGCTCCCTCTTGAATTGGAGAAGCTCCTCATGGCTCTTGCTCAAGGAATCACCAACGTGTCTTGTCAAAGGACCATCCACAACACGTGGCCCCTCCAGCTGAACTCAATCCTCCTTGGGACACCTGCACTTACCTGGACCTGCCCAGACCCCGAGAGGGAAGCGAAGGCCGGATCCTGCCGAGGGGGCTCCTTACCTTGTGTACACTTTTGGGGTTCTCCAGCCAAGCATAATACATTTCCTCCACGTAGTTTGAACTAGTCCCACTCAAGAAAGGCTCGGCAGCCACGGGTGCACTGTAGCACCTGATCTGTTGGAACGTCCTGGGCGCTGCCGGCCTGTGTTTGGAAAGTGTCTTTACAGTCTGGGAGGCCGTCAGCGGCCGCAGCTTTGCTGCACAAGTCCTTAAGTTGAGCATCTTTGTCCTGGCGCCTCACGCAGCCTCCTGGGGGGAGAGAAGGGAAAAGTGGGTTAGAGACTCCTGCTGGAGAGCACAGAGCAGAGACCAACCCCCCTCCACCCCTTGTCAGCCCTGAGCACGGAGAACTGAGCTTAGGGTCAGGTTCTAATTCAGATTAATCCGTCCAACCCCATCGTGCAGCCTGGAAACGGAGTTTTGGCTCAAGACCTGACCCCCCCATCCCGGCACCAGCACCTCCCCCGATGCGGCAGCAGAACGTGCTCAGGGGGGTCCCCAGCACCAGCCCTGGCACATCAAAGCCACTCCCACCATCTCCTGCCAGCACCCCACAAAACAGGGTCTGTCTGAGGGTGGAAGGCAGCCCAGACCAGCAGCCAGGGTACCAGCTCCCCCCAGTGCTTTCCTCTTCAGTCCCAAGCCAACAACCCCTTTTCCACTAATCAATCTTTGATTCCTTTTCATCCTTCCTCTGAGAATCCTCTTCTTGTTTGTTTTAAACAGGAAAACGCTCTCAGTGAAGCCAAAGTTCCAGGAGGACTTGGACGCTTTGGGGCCTCCAATCTCCTGTTGAAGAGGCTGAAGAAAAGCACCATGCCCAGAAGAGCACTGATAAAAATGTCACCAGCTGGATTTTAACACCAAACATCATTTTCCTTCGCGTGGAGCTGATCGAATCCAGCAGGACAAGCTCCTCCAGGTCCACACAAGCCACAGGAGGACGACTCTCATCACACCAACCCAGCATGGAGCTTTTTCTGACAGGTAGAAGGTCTTGGCTTTGCATTTTGCTGCTTTACTCATCCTGCTTGACTGAGGTTTTTCTTCTCACTGGTTTGCATTATGTGCATCAGGATAAAGTTGGGAAGAAACTGTCCATGGGAAAGACCCCTCACAAAGCAGTCACATGGTGCAAAGCTCTTGGGATGTGGACTCCAGGACAGACCCACTTCATTGCTTCTCCTTAAAAGCTCCCAGCCAAGAAGGCCAATGCAGCTGAAAGACCCAGAGAGGAGCTCTGCCCTACCCAGAGAAACCACCCAGAGCTGGCAAGGGACCTCTCAAAGGTCCCTCAGCAATGCCTACCTCACAGGTCTTGGTGGGGCACAGGGAGGCCTGGGGTGAACCACACTCCCCGTCAGACTCACGACCAACCAACAGCCACAGCCTGAGGGAAGGTGCAAGATCATCTTGGTGGAAGCACTTGGAGCCAGCTCTTCTTGGAGCTGCCTTTTCCACTCAGCTCCTCCCGCAAGAGGCAGGACCCGAGGCTGGAGGTGACCCAACTGGCCCGTGTCCATATCCCTGACCAGTTTAACGAGCAGCAGCCCAATGTCAAAGCAGCCATCGTGTGTGCACCAGATTAAAATGAAGTTTTGGGGTAAACTGGAGAAAAAAAAACACCTTCATGGCCAGCATTTCATCAGCCAGACTTCCAGACCTGCCTTGCTGAACCCAGTTCTGGCGACTTGGCATGGCAGCGACCACGCTGCCCACCTCAGAACACCTCAGAGCCCGAGGAAGACCTGGGACCACTCAAATGCAGTGTTCACAGGTTTACTCAAGGGGAAAAGGGAAGACCACCACCCATCCTTTCCACCCTGCTCCTGCCCACAGCCAAACCAGGACCACAACAGGCCAGAGGCAGAGCCCAGGGGGCACGCAGCTCTGGCTGGTTCCCTGGATGAGCCTCCTCGGATTTAAACACCAAAACACCCACAGAGAACTCAGAAGAGCCGCCCGAACTGCGCGGTGCTGGCACAGGCACCGGGTGGGGAAGAGCTTTAGGAAGAGCTTTAGGACGAAAGCAGCGGCTCCGGTTTGGGTGTCCGGTTTCAGAGCGTCCCGGTGACCTCTCTGGAAAACAGGCGGGGTTAATGCCCTGACCCAAAAGGAGCAGAACCGGGCAAGTCTTTCCTGCGGAGAGCGTTGGCTTCCCGAAGCCGCGCCGCAGAACAGGGCGCGCTTCGAGCAGGGGTGTCTGGGAGGCAGATCCAAATAGCGCCCAACAACCGGGAGCAAGGACGGAGGAAACCGAGCCCGGGGTCACGGAGAATGACAAAGTTCATGCTCAGAGCGAGAGCCGAGAAGGGGCTGAGGAGGGGGGAGCCCGGGCCCGGTGGCGGGACCTCGCCGCCCAAACGGCCCCGGGAGGTCAAACAACACCCGTAACAGACCGAGGAGGCCCGATAAGCGGATTAAGGCACTAAAAGTGGCGGCTGCAGCCGGGATCCGTGACACCGGCCGCAGGCGGCAGTCACCGGGGCTGCGCTTTTTTTGCGGGTGGAGATAAAATCAAAATTCAGCGTTAACAGAGCGGCGGGGCCGGTGCAGCCGCAGGGCCGGTGCAGCCGCAGGGCCGCGAGCTCCCCGGGCCGACCGCTCCAGCATCGGGCGCTGCCGGGGCAGGCGCCGACCCACCCAGGGGGTGCATCGCCGCTGCCTCCCGCCCGGCACGACCCTCCGAGGCG